>KN549940.1:20606-35873 GCA_000797555.1 Oesophagostomum dentatum | reverse complement strand
TTTTCCAACAGTTCCCTATCAGTATAGCTTAGCGATACAAAAACTAGCTCTAAAGTAGCACCTTTTTCCATGGAAGAATTCTTGGATTATAACAAAGGAATAGTCGACCTTTTCTAGATGAAAGGGGTGATGGCGGCTGAGCGGTAGATCACTATTTGATAAACAATTCCTTCCGTATAGCGGATCATTTTCTTAGCAGTAATTGATTGGCGCAGCTCTCTATAGCCAGAAATGAATCTCAACCTGAAATTAGCACGTTATCTGTTTTTCCCTCTGGGTTTGCAACATTTAGTACAGCATTGCTGACGATAGATAAGCAGAGATGTAAGTAACTCCGAGCAGCTTACGATTTGTCAAGCAAAACCCGTATTATTTCGTATTATTAAAATATAAGTTCAGCGATAATTTTGTTGGAGGCATTTAGTTCCAATTACATTTCTGCTTCTATGAATGGCAAGAGATACAGAAGAGTTTTTCAGTTACCTTTTCTTCTAATCACTCACTTCACTATCGTCATAAGTCTGACCTTTTCTAGTGGAAAATTCAGCTGCGGCCAGAGATGCTAGGCTATTAGTTCGCTTTCGTGTTTCCTTCTGTTATACTGTGCACCTCTTTTTATGTACCGTTTTTGTCATTCTTGGCATTTTTATGGGGAATGTAGGTTCCACGGCTAACAGCTTCAAGCATCCATCAACCGCTTCTTCACCGTTTCTTCTCGGTGGTTTTGTGCACCGTTACTTATTGCTTTAAACTGTGCCCCAGCGAGAGAAGGTCATTTGTTGCGTTCTGGTTACGCCGCTGAATTGTATGTTTAAAGCATTACAAATCATCACATATTAAAGAAGAAAGCTGGGAGGTGTGAAATTTCTCCAATTTTTTTCTACGGAAAAGCTGGTGGTGCCATTCTTTGTCCTAGCCCTTGTGTTTCCTTCCGTGTAAGCGTAGCAGCATGCTGGGTTCTGAGCACGTACAGGACTTTGCAAGCACTACTTCCTATAGCTCGTGTTAACTCAAACGAGCTCGCAAACTTTGTAGTCTCTCATCAAGTTCACTTTTTTGCGAATGTACTGATTTTACCGTGAGCTGCAATTTATACAGGAGGTAGATGATGGAGCCGAAAAGCAAATGTTCACTATTGAAAAGTTCGACTGTTAATAGACCTTGGCATAGAAGTACTCCGAATTGCGTCATCTGCTCTGCAGGCAGAGAAGGCGACTGTATAAGTTCGGGCAGTGTTTACTTGATCACTTGTATGAACTGTTGCGATGAGTACATAGGAGAGTCAGCTCGTGCGTTGTGCGTTCGAATAAAAGAGCTTTTGGTAGGCAAAGAGAAATTGCGCCATTCTACGGCTCTAGGTGCTTATAAAGTTAGAAACCACTGCAGCGAATTTTGAAGTAACAGTTAAAATCCTCGCGTGCGAAACAAGAACACCAGCCGCAAGACATGAGAAGCATTTTGGATACGCGCTCGAAACTCAAAAATGAACCGAAAAGATGAGTGCGTTACTATCACATGGGAAGCCATATCTCGACCATATATCCTAAACAAACAATAGCGGGCTTGCTCAATTCACTTCTTAACAAGTAAGAAGCGGTCGGAATCGACAGCCATACACTAGGCTCGCGGAAGGTACGTGAGAGGACCGCACAACGAAGCTAGTGACTCCTCAAGTTCTATGCAATTTTAAATGTTTAATAGCAGAAATCTGTTTATTGTAGGCTTTGAAAAAAGCGAGTAGCCGAAACCTAAGCCGATGAAGAATTTGATCTAAAAAGCCTTATGCGCTGGCTAAAGGAAAAAAGAATATTACAAATGTTCACTAGTTGCTGAATACGAAGCAGTTTCTATGCCGTACGAAATCCGCCAGTACAGATCTTTGGAGGAAAACATCCTCCTGCTTTTACGAGTTATGCTGTAATAGTATGATCTGAGCGTTGCTAAGAGTAGTTTCTTTTTCTTTTCAAAGTGGTAACTGTAGCTTAAACCGTACTCTAAAGTTGGAGTTTGGGGTTTGCTTACAGCTAACACATGGGCGTCTTTGCCTTCGTCAGGTCTGCTGACTTGCCTACATCTCTAAGACTCTGATGAAGGTGCATGTGCGGATACATTAGTTGTAAAAAAAGCTCACTACCAAGCGTGAATTACGGCTCAAGCTATAATTACCGTATCGGAAGCAATGTGCCAGGATTCGGGGCCGTCGCGTATCGAACAAGAGCTGAGGAAACCATGCGTGATTCGCTTTTGTGCGATTTCTACCGGTATATAGCAGTACCAAGTCTTATTACAATTTGTTCTGGCGACTAACAGGAGTGGTGGAATTATGATAATTTAGGTAAAATCTCCATAAAAGGAAATTCATCAGCAATAATAACTATGAAGTGTTACATCAGGAAAACAGGCACGAGATTTGCAATGAGGGACAAGAGTTGTAGTTTTGTCCGTGTGGTCTACGCACGAAGGGTACTCGTGCAGAAAGAGTCGTCTACAACTGATCGCTCATTTAAATTTCTGCTCATTCTTTTGCATATATTAGCTTTTATTAGCAATGAATAACTCTTTGTTAGTATTTTTTTAAAAGAACTTTAAAGTACTACAGCAATGAGTGCCAGATTGGATTGTAGATTAGGACAGGGGATGTAGTCGTAGCCTACTCACACTCTTTCACGGAGTAGTGCATTTTTATCACAGAAAAGACATGGAAAGAAGATACTCGTGATCATGAATTTGGACATTTCTCGGCACCCATAAGTTGACAGCAACGAAAAATTTCACGTAAATCGGCAGAAGGCAGATCCCCAACTAGGCGGAGGCATTGCTAGGCAGAAGTCCAGTTAGGCGTGCAGTCCGATACGTAGAAGACCCCTTGTGTTGCGTTGAATCTCTGTGCTTACCGTAAGGCAAATATTAATCTGTGCAAGGATGGCAACGAAACCGGCAGTGACCATCAACCCCACAGCGAGAAATAGAGAATGAACTGTTGCGCTTGCTGTATATGCGTATAGGGAATAGGGACTTGAACATGGGTCCCTAACTTCTACGCAGTATCCTATAGTGACTATAAGAAGTATCTCTTCTTTCGCTGGCTGTGCTGAATATCCTTGGCATGAGCTTAGTTTCCTTATGCAAGATTCGAAAGCAAAATATCAAGTCGGATAACATCCGCCTCTGTTCTAACGCTTCTAAACTCAATTTTCTGAGGTTGTCATTGTAGCTGGGAATGCTGAAGATCTTTTGAAAATAATTCGAGTAGAAGTATTCAAGGTTGGGTATGAAGCCGAACAAGAAGGAAAAGACTGCAAAGTAACAGAAACATCACAGAATATGATTTACGCACAACTTCAGCTACACTGAAGGTGAGCTTATCGTCATTGACGATATCTGGACCTGCGACCGAGCTCCGCAATTCGTGGATTATACTGTTCATTTTATATTCCAGGGGGGGGGGCAATCGCCTATACGAAAAACGCAAGATTTACTAAAATTTATTGGTACATCCCGCATATTAGCTCATTCGCATTCCTGTTAAGTGAAGCTTACGGTGCAGAAGGCCTCTCGCTATACTTATTGTCATATGCAATGTAAATTTTAATGTTATCCGCGTACATATGTATTTTGACATATGAAGAAATCTGCAGTAGAGTAGATACTCAACTGTGTAAATAAAAGTGGGGACCAGACCTTATCTTGTGGGACACCGCTAACGCGAAAGCAGGAATCAGAGAAATGCAGTGATTTTTTGACCAATTTTGACTGCCGTTTGCCTATCGTGAAGGTAAGGAATAAACCAGTTCGGAAGATTACCGTTTACACCTAACTGCTGCAGGTGACGAGGTTCTGGGACTTCTTGGAATGACCCTGAGCAACGCCTCTTTCCACAGTGAGGGTACCTCACCCAACATCATGGAAATGTTAAAAATGTGGGCTAGTGCTTTGCTAAAGGGAGCTGCGCGGCTCTTGTAAATTGTATGTCTCTCATCAAACGTTTCTTTTGTAGATTGTTCAAGTTTTTCAACAAAAAAAGCTTAATTTCAGAAGTGTGGCAACGTGAGTCGTGGCATTTACGAACATTTGGGGTAAGTCCGCAAATCAGGCAAATCGCTCATAGACTGTGGCAAGAATACACTAATGAACGACAAACGCTTTGGCTTTATCCACATCTTTGACGTAGTAATTAATATCCAATGGATGTATGCTTTTGGACAGTGAGATGAAATTTAAAATGCCGGGCGTTTATGAGCCTTTTTTGCGAAACCGGATATGAACTTCAGAGAAAAAACTTCGTATTGATCGAAAGTTTGAGCCAATCAGCGCTTGCCAAATATTGAATGAGCAAATTGTAATCTACATCAGCAAAGTTGGACATCAATTAGGAAGCATTGGAATATAGATTGTGGCAGGTAGTTCGAAACATACAATACAGTGGTCAGACGATCGGAAAGGAGAAGAAGGCCTAACATTGCCTACCTGTGCGCTAGATGTGAAAACGAATCAAGTGTGTGATTGCGATGGGTTGGAAACTTTATCTTTCATATGAGAGCGCAATCAGAAAACAGTTCGAAAAAACTTCTGGGAGTAGGAGTCTGAAGTTGATGGATTATCCCAGTCCATCCATCCATCATTTAGAACCCCCACGTAATGCCTCAGATTCTGTCATCTCAAGTATTTCCATGGAAAACAGCGGTATTGAATATTTTGTTTCCCTTATCTTCACAGAATGAGCAGCAGTTCTTAACAAAACGAAGTTCAGGAACACGAAGGTTTGGCTACAAAATGGTGGAATGTTCATAAAATTTTGGCAGTACTGTGATACGCAAGATTAAGCTCTGCTTTTTAGGCGTGGTTTTGCATGCTTTTACGCCATGTTGTATAGAGCAGTGTTTACTTGCGTGAGCTCTTTAACACTGCCGATACATTGGTTCGATGTATATATTCTTCTATTTTTCATAATACAGGCTTGAATTTAAACATGAACAGAAAACTTTCACAACATTCTGTATTCTGAGTCTAGTTCTGAACCTTCTGCTGCAACCCGTAACATTTACCGCGCTTTTGGTGTTAGGTCAATGAGCGGTGAAGTATGTTTTGCGTAATTGCATGCTATTTTTTAACCAGCTACTTAATTATAAATTCACTCGTGCCCCGAAAAATTTCAGAAGAAAAATCCAATGTAAAGAAATCGCATCGCCAAGTACAGTCTGTCCGCGCCAGCCTGTCCGATCGCGCGGTTTGTGTATGAGGCACGCGACGAGATGGTTGGTCCCATGCCTGCTCGCCTAAAGTAACCGGCAGCCGCCGTTATTGACTGAAGCGGGCAGGGAACCCGATATCTCGCCGAATGCCTCAAGACGCAGACCGCGCGATCGGACAGGCTGGCACGGACAGACTGTATGTACTTGTGCCGGATGCTTGAAGTATTGGCGTAAAAATTCGCGCATTTTCGCCAAAAGGGCTTTCACGGCGACGCTACTGCAAAATGAATATTGTGCAGTCACCTGCCTAGGGAACTAAATTTGCAAAAGAAATTCGCCACCTAATATAAGGTGCTATAGGGTGCGCTTCAACAGCACAAAAAATTCTACACATGGAGCAGTATGGCTGCAGCGAATTTTTCTCGTCAGGCTCGAGAGCTTTACATTTTGGTAGGCATAACAGATTCTACTGATGCTTTCGTAGAATGGAATCCACTGTGCTTAGACACAGATGGTTAAAATCTCATTAATGTTTGCTTCCTGTGAACATATGAATTATATGTACATGTAAGTATTGTGGAAGCTTTAGGGTGTTCCTTATTCTCGAACAAGGATTACCTTAGACAGTGCCGTGCTGAGGCATTTCAGCACAAAAGTAATGAAAAAATTGAACAAGATTAGATGTCAAGTCTAATAAAGGCAATTGTTCCTTGCTTAGGGTGCAGTCTGCCAAAAGAGCATGTGGATGCAGCTAACGATGCACTTGTACAGATAGTTCAGAAATCTGTTAAAACCTCATAAAGTTACGCTTCCTGATGTCTGTTCAAGCAAATGTCAAGAAGTATTTAAAAGATGATGCTGAGATGTTCTGCGATGTTTCTAGCACAAAGCAGAATTCTCATTGTTCAGTTATTCCTGAAAACTTTCGTTTTTTGTGTTTTCTTCCGTAATTGGAAGCTCGAAACCGGAAGTCCATAAAACACAGGAATTTCAGAATTTTATGAGTCGCGACCGTGCTCCGTGATAACGTTGGTCGATGCTGCACTTTATTCGTCTCGAGAAAAGCTGCAGTAGGAAATTGCATAACTTCTCGTTTTCATAAGGTAATCTAATGACGACGTCGCTGCTTGCGGCGGTAGCCGGAGTCTGCGGAGATGGCGGAGACACCAGCGCTGACGGTTTCTCCATGACGGGGTGGACAGGGACAGTATATAGCATCCTTTCCTGGCTTTCCGTCCTCTCCACGCTGAACAGAACAACAATGAGTTACGCTTTCAAGATCGAGCAAAAACGACTTACTGGTCCAGGCAGGCCATTTCGTCCCGGGGTTCCGTCTTTTCCTGGACGACCAGGGCGGCCCTGTGGTCCTGGGGCTCCATCCTTCCCGTCGGGACCTGGCGGTCCTTGTTCTCCAGGAGGACCACGTGGTCCTTGAGGGCCAGGTAGACCGGGTTGTCCGGGGGTGTACTGTGTTCCTGGCTCTCCTGGTGGTCCAGGTGGTCCAGGACGGCCAGGTGCTCCTGCTGGCCCTTCGTCTCCCTGCTCTCCCATGTCTCCAGCTGGACCAGTATTTCCAGGTGGACCGCGATGTCCAAACGGTCCTGGGGGTCCTGCTGGTCCTGGATCTCCAGCCTCTCCACGGGGTCCCGGTGGTCCCGCAGGGCACTTGATGCAACCTCCTGGGATTTCGTGTGTGACGGCTATTGCGACTCCAGGGGCACCAGGTCGTCCATCCTCGCCGTCCTTACCGTCAGGACCTGGGTCTCCTTTTGGACCTCGGGGTCCCGGTGGTCCAGGCGGACAGTCTCTAGACTTCTCGCCACAATTACACTGATCTGGGAGGCCAGGTATACTGACAGTACGCTGAACAGCCAATCGTTTGCTTCGGTGTAGGTAGAGAGTGGCGAAACTTGGTGGCGCTGCGGAGCTTCCCTCGGGGTAGATGTGCTTGGTAAGGATGCGATTCCAAGTGTCTTCGGCAATTCCCTAAAAGCATAGAAATCTTAAAGAAATTTTGCTGTAGTTGCAGAAGCCATACCTTGTACTCGTCCATACCAATTTGGACCTCCATTTGGAGGTCAGAGATCTCCTTCAGCAGCGATGCCATTATAATAAGCGCCCCGGTCACGAAGACCGCGGTGGCGGCCGACCCGATGAGGACCACGTTAGTCATGGTCGATCTACCCACAACTCTCGTGCTGCGAATTTATACGAGTAAGCGAGTTGGTGTAACCGTGACTTCGCAACCGTGAAGAACCGCAGAGAAGAGTTAATAAATTTTGTTTTTTCTTTCGGTCTCCAGAATCGTACTCTCATCTATTACGCGCATTACGGTTTCGGTGTTGTTCCTGTGTCTTGAGAATAAAAATGGCTAGAAAATGATAGCTGCTTTCGTTTGCGACACACGTACAATTTGTCAGCTACTCTAGACATTCCTGTTTGGATTCCTATTGCCTGTCAACAGTTGAATCAAGTTTTGCAAGTCACAGTTTAGCCAAGAACCACTGGTCACGTCAAGCGGTTTTATCGTCAAGCCACACAAGACTGCTGTAAACGCAAATCTTATTTCAAGGATTTCGCGCCGCACAAGGCCAAATTCCTACACTCTGTACTTTTCGTTCTCCTGGTCACTGATTTCCCCCAAGGAATGGTTCTTCCTAAGGTTCACTATGTTTCTGGTTTTTAAGCAGTGATCTGTTCAGCAGGATAATGACAACGGAGGTGATGGCGGTATTTCCGCGCATCTAGGGCGCGTAATCTTAGAGACATGTAATAGATGACAAATCTGTCCGCCCGGCTTGGCCAGCCTGCCAGACTTGCTGGAGCGCTCTTTTCGCTAGCGCTATTTGACTCTAAACAAATGCAAAATTAAGTAGTCAAAGTAGAGGTGAAGAGCGGGAGAGGTGCAACACGCGCAGAATTTCGAAACTCCAACCCATAACTGTGGAATTACAGTCGTCCCAGCAATTTTTATCTGGCTACTCAGCTCTTCTCCTGAAAACGATCCGCCAAATTCCATAGAGACGGTCTATCCCTTCCAGTTAGGAGGGAAAAAAGAGAGGAAAAAGTGAAAAGTGCACTTTTTAAATTGAACGTTCTGAAGAGACAGAAACGCAACGCTCATCCAACAGTTATTCAAAGCTCAGCTGTACAAATTTTTGTCTGAGAGTGCGGCAGTGCTGGACATCAGAATTTTTGAACTATTCCTTCCATTCTCACTGTGATAAGCAAACTGTAGTTTTCATCTAAAGAGGCGAAAATCATTTTCGAACCGCTCGCAACCAACCTGAACGACTGTGAAAACCTTTTTTAGTCAAGGTAAGGAGAAAAAAGTACAAATGCTGCATGTGCAGAATTACAGTACGTAAATGCGAAACTCAAAAATTTCTCAAAAAATTGGCAGCTAAGATATCCGTTTTTGCGTAGCCGGAAATCACCCACCAATTTCAAACAGACCAGCAAAGTGATTGTCGTATACTGACTTGGCTGTAATAAACCAACATTACCATTTCATAACGAGTACGGCCATTCCGGCGAACAATTAGACGTCCTAGTCTCCAGAAAGAACAAAAAGGTGTGGTTTTGGAAGATGTCATCTTGAGCGACAAGAGCAAAGGGGAAGTAGTGCACAGTTGACTACCATTCTAAATTTGGCCATATAAATTTCATAGTTTAGCGCTCAACGATTGCCGAGAAAAAGTCCGTTACCAACATCCTCAGCTGATAACTATAACAGAAGGATGAAGTCTGTGGGCAACATCAATCAGCACAATCCAAATAAGACCCAAAGTAACGAGCTCTCTTTATACCAAAATTAGACATAGGGGCGGCACAAGCATAACTTATGCAGCATAACCTTGAGTACTATTCCAATCCACTTACAATTCTACATGTAAAAATTTCGAACTTTCCTGCCAAAACTTTGTACAGGAAAACTATCCTGCTCGTTGATTGGGAAGATTATATTCATTTTGTACCTTAGTACCATTCTTTAAGGTTAGGGCGGAGAGTCAGAAATACAGAATTGCCTCAAAACTTGTACGCAGCGTTATTTTCAACGCTGATAGAAAAAGTATCCATTCTGTTAGCAGCGCCCTACTGTAGAGTCACGATATCACACACTCGCAGCGGCTCGCAATAGCCAACTGAGAGGGTGAACCTATTTCGATCAGTTTGCTACTGCGGCGCCAGTGCGGTCCGCAACAGCGACCATTAAGCGCCGCTAAAGCACAGCGTGTAGCATATGATAGCGAATCAGATTAATACAAGTACTTGCTCGAACGCGCGTTTTTGTATATATTAAATCACAAAAACGCGTTAAACTGCACTTAACTTCACATGTTTGTTGTGTCGCTGCAATCTTTTCACCAAATTCATGTAAAATTAACCAGACAAAAGAAAGAAAGATAACATACCAACTGACGTATGCAGAGCATAATCGACAAAATTTTAACATCGGAGAAGATTTGAAAGCATCTCAGAGAATCGCGACAAAATGAGGTAGCTTCGAACGAACGAAACAGAGTAGGACATGGATCAATGTATGCGAAATAAGAACATCGGGTAGCGCGAACGCTATAAAACAGAGGTAACATCATCAAAATAAGTAAATAATCAACGGAGGACTAAAATAAAAGCAAAACAACAGAAGGAAAGAGAGAGAACGTAATTTAGAGGAACGAAAGTATGGGCAGAGCAGACTGAACACGTAGCTAAAGAGAAGAGGATGGGATTACGGCTCAGCAGAAGGATCTATGTTTTCATCATCGTCATAGTAGTCCTTGCTCCTTTTCGCGCGGTTTTATAAATGACAACAATAACTTGGAGAAAATAAAGCACATTTTCGGCTTTTCTAAAAGAAATACTATTTGTGCTACGATGTAGTATAAGCAATATTGTAAAATTATTATTATGTAGTAAATAATACTCTACTGTGTTCCATCAGTTATGTAACAAAAAAAATGTAAAATTAAGCGGTGTTATAGGAAATACTGAGCAAGACCCATCGGAGTGCACTGCTCCTTCTGACAAACGCCGCTGTAGCAGCTCCTTTTCCTTTCCCCTACGAAGTAAATTAATCGGACAAATTATAAGTCCGTGAAGCACCGAGAGTAAAAAATAAAAGATTTTGAAATAAGCGGTGAATGGGTCCACTATGGATAGATCCAAGTTTTGTGTTCTCCGTCGTACTCAAGGCTGAAACAGAAGAATATAGTGAAATAGTGCGAATATGAAAAAATTAGAATTAATACATGATTTTTAGGAGCTCAACCTCAAGTGTCAATTGAAGCGCATTAGAAACCTCTTCTTTGAAGGTGACTCTTTCTTCAATGACCCCTGCTATGGCGGCGAGGTTTTAAACACAGAATATAGCAGTGGAATATACTACAAAGCTTCCCATATCAGCAAACCAAATATAAAAATAACGATCTGAGAACTTTGCCATGGTTTATAGCTACTGCAAAAACAGTGCATATTTCCTTTAAGTGAGTTTTAAATGGCATACATTACTGCATAAATTTTCGATCCTACGTTGAGCGATGCGGTCATGTATTCTATGATGTAGCAGATATTAATGCCAAAAAAACCCATCCATTTCATTACATCACTGAAGAGGTATTAAAGTTTTCTTCTGAGCAGTAGTGCAAAACTATGCTACAGCTTAATCGTAACTAACGAAAGTAAATAACTCTTGTTTCTAAATCTCAAATTCCCACTTTTTTCGAGCTAAAATAATAAAGCAGACTAAATGATTCATGCCTCTGTGATTTATGATGCTCCACTAACCATTTTCCTTCTCCTGACACGGTTAGAGTGACTGTGACCGCATAAAACTCGAATTCAAAACCACGTCTACCGCGTAGCTGCGACACAAGTTGCTGATCCTCCTCCATCCTCTCCATGTGTTCGTCGAGCCTCACTGAAATCATTTATTCTCACCGCAATGTCTCATCAAAGTTGTACAACAAATAATTGAATAGTGCTCATATCCATGTTGAAGGCACCCTACGCGGTCGAACCTTGGCGTTACTAGCCTTCGATCCATACCTCAAAAATTCGTTTAATATCTTGTCTATAATGAAGCACGGCATCCACGAGTTGAGTTACAAAAGACCTAGTCACACAAGAACATTAGAAAGAAACATGAAGTGCGGCAAAGGTGGAGAAGGCAATTTTCTGGGGCTAATCAAGCGTAGATAGAGTTAGAATCTGAGAAGTCGCAGGATTTTCTAAACACGATAAATGTATCTCTTTGGAAGTAGGTTACAAAAAAATTATTGAAACACATGAAGCACTGAACTAGACCGTGCCGCTCGAGCGTTGACACATATTTGCGGACTATTCGAGCTACACCAAGTTCACGCCAATGTTTTTTGCGGATCGCTCGATCGGAGCTTCTGTTTGGGAGCCGCTCAGTTGGCTATTACCTGCGCTTGGAGTGTCTGAGAAAGTCTTGCAGCATTACACACTTTTTATGCATACACCCACCTACTATGAACCATGACTGTACAATAAGGCGTTCATTTCCCTACGTTTTGCGTGGACATAACCCCACTACACAAGTTTTGTGCGGTTCTGAAGCTTTGTCTTCATACCGCTGCCTTATGTAACCCATGGTAGCATAACTGTACAATACGATGTTTTTCGCAGACAGTTGATAAAACAGCCCCCCCCCTAAAAGAAGTTTTGGCAAAAAAATTGTCGAGATTCTTACGGCAGATAAACACACGGGCTCTGATTTTGCTTTAAGAGACTTTCAATTACATCTTGCTTCTTCCTACAGCGAACGTTTTTATTGCTTCCAGCTCCCAACTGTAAGCAGCAGTTTTTATTACGACTCGATACTTTTTAGGTCTCCTTCGGCTGCAGTCATAAGGATAGTATTTTTGCTACTTTACGACTGATGCGCGTAGCCGGACGCCTGTTAATTCTTTTAGCAGTTTTAGCCTGCTACAATCTATAATCTCCGCGCAACGGAGTCACTAACTACTCTCTATTGATTTTGAAAGACTGTTGTTGTTACTGTGCTTATTTCTGTGAAAATAGGCCTTACGTTTCTGAAGTGTTTCAAATAATTTATACATGTCTTTGATAGCACCCAAATTCGTGCGACATTAAAAACAAATGCTGCCTTTTAACACTTTCGGCTTAAGGAATCATACCATAATCAGCGTACTAAATCGGTATATGTGTTAACGCGGAATACTCTTTTTCAATAAAAGAGAGTCGAAACTACCAATATTTATGAGTGCTAAAATTTTGAAGTTTTCTCCACGCTTGTAACCTACAAAATGTTACAAGGCCAAAATTTTGACGGCTTTCTAAACAGGCCTTTATTTCGCTGATCGTGAGGAAAGAGCTTTACTACCGCCTTCGCATTAGTTCATGACACCGAACAGACGATCAGGATGATCAAACTGACCGCCGCATATTAGGAAGTTCAGGATTAATTACCGAAAAAAGATTTTGTTAAGTTAAGCTGTTTTCGCTAACTAGCGTTAAGTGTTTTCTTCAAAGCCACATTTCGCTGTCGACGCTCTAGTAAATTAATTGCTCTTTCATCTGTACCCTATTTTAGCTGAGTTGAAGTTTTCAAATATAACCGTATTCAAATAAGCTAGTGTTGTTAAAGGTATAAAGAAGATCCAGTCTAGAGTTTCTTAAAATCTGCTACTGCTGGGCATAATTCTATATTCTTGAGTTCTTATATGTGTTATTTTTTCATGTATCCATGAAATGCGCATGAAGTCCTCGACTACAAAAATTTGAATGATTCAGCCCAACAGGTGGAACAATATATGCAATCTCTATATTTTTCTTTCTTTGAACTCCGACATTGATGTCATTATGTGTCAGTCTGCTTTGTCAACGAGATTTGTAGGTTGAAGTTTGATTTGGCCTGACATTTCTTCCCTCTGAGGACGGCGAAGCGTGCCGAAAAGTCAGGCCAAATAAAACTTTCACCTACAAACCTCGTTAGCAAATCAGACTGACACATAATGTATGCAGTCATGCTTGAATATTAAAAGTTATGCAAGTGATTATTTTTTGGTGGATGAGTGTGCCTTACATCGAGATGGTGCTGCTTGTGCCGAAAGTAGCGATGAAAAATACTATGCTCAAAATAACCGAGACACGACCGATATCACCTGGGCGTAATTTAGTGCCATTTTCAAGCGGTAGAATGAGCGCCGGTAGCATACTGCACAAATGGTATTAATCCCATGCGTACCTTACTGGATGATTGCCCTGTTTCAGCCATCCGACGGAGACACTTCCGTAGCGTTTGAGCACAGGGATTATCATTGTTCAGGCAGAAGCTTCCGATATAATTTTGGCTAGTTGCCTTTCAAGTGAGCGCTTTTTTCTACTGCACAGCCTCGCGGTTTCGTAGAAAAACATATGCGCTAGAACCAAAATTGTAAACAAAGTAAATGGCGTATCGAGTATACCAGTGGATGTGGCAAAATTAAAAATAATAAAATGATGTGTACAGCTGCACGTCGACAGTACTTTGCTGTCCAAAGAGTATAGTTGAAAACGATGATCTGATGACTACGTAGATCTCTAAGCGGACCAGATATGTAGCTGAAAGAATAAAAACCGTGAACTAATGAAGTACTTTTAAGAAGTTAATGTGTAGAGCGCTTGAAAACTGAAGGACCTGGTTCAATAGTAATCAAAAAGCATATTTTTTTCTTGTTTTTCCGACAGTAGCTTTTTTTTAAATAGCAAATGTTTTAATTGCTGGTACTACGAAGCTATATACAGGAAAAGGTCTGACACTCGTACTCGCTGCGTAGCCCAAATCAAGGTAAGAGCGCCCGAAATTCAACCCCGTTACCCACCGAGAGGAAACCAAAAACATGTCTGTCCAGTACGAGAAGTTTCGAGGAAGGAGACGAGTTATCTTCACAGCATAGTGTCCGCATTCATATCTTTGTTAAATTCTTGCTTGAATTTTTGACGGCTTTTTCCTTTCTTGTGATTTAAAAAAATTTGCTGCTGTGTTTCCTTTCTCCGTGTATTAATTTATGTTTACAACGGACAGCTTGCAGCAGCTCCCAGCAGCACTTCTGTGGATCAAGAATGACTCGAAAAGCCGGTCCTTTTGAGATGACTGGAGATAAATGAATGCGAACGCTACGCCATAAAGTTAACCCATCCGCTCTCCCCAAAACTTATCAACCTGAACGTGCTTTTTATCGAGCATTGACTTTTGCGTCTTCTTACTCAGTAGAATCACTAAAAATGCACGCAAAACGGTCCATTTAGGAACTGAGACATCCGTTCAACCAGTACTGTTTTAGTTTTATTATTGAAAATAAGGAAAGATTTATAATAGCAGCATTTTAGTACTACCTTTCATAGAGGACTGCATAGGCTGCACTGAGAATAACCGATCTTTTCATTCTTAACGACGTGATAAAAAGAAATAGGTGAAGATGTCGCAATACTAAGTAAGAAGCTAAACAAGCTTCATAAAATATTGTACGACATTTATCCCTCTAATACGGAAATGGTCCGCACGTGGATCGCTTAACGGGGAAAACGGACAAAAATTGTCCTCATACCTCCTGTAGACCTTAGCACTGCATAGCTTTTACCGAATTTTAGATATTAGAGTGTCATAGCTGCAGAAAGTCGTTTGATAAATGGCGATTTTCCAAAAGAAAAAGTTCATCCTTTCCCATTTCTTTGCAGTTAGTTTAAGCGATAGAGTCACATCTCATCGGATTAGTCTGTCTATAGCCTCCCATTTCCTTCCTCCAGGTTCCCTTCATACGTTTAAGATTCATATTATAAGGGTAAATTCCTGTATTTTCGTACTTCTAATTCACTCGAAGCAACAACTGGAGAGAAGCTAAAAGCCCTTGTAAAGCGATAACACTTCACACCCCATTATTAAATAACTGATTATGATCAGTTAGCCAGGGGCAACCACAGCTGCGACTCTGACTTCTTTCAGTGTGCTTCGATAAAATTATCTGCAGAAAGTTTAATTTCTAAAGTTCTTAACTTTTCACGCGCTTCTACTGCTGCTATAGACCAAACTACTTTGTTGCAAATTTAT
>KN549939.1:4878-16322 GCA_000797555.1 Oesophagostomum dentatum | reverse complement strand
TTAGCTTCAAGAACTTCTGGCTTGTGAGCGGTTTTCAAGGTATGAGGGATTAGGAGCAGAGACACCTTTTTTGACCAGATATTTAAAAAAAAAAACTTAATGAACTTGCAGTATTATTGAGTTTTTGCGAAGACCTCATTTCTGAACCACCAATCAGCATTAGTATTTCCAGTTGTATTAATAAAAAAAACTGCAGACTCGCATCAGTATTGTTAAGCTTAGCCCGTGCAAAAAGTACTGCTATTCAAGTTTTTGCATATAAGTGAAGTAGCTTTAGTGGCTAAGCATTTATTAAACTTTATAAATTTGATAGAAAATCTTGTAGTCAGGTATACCAGGGATGCATTGCGAGGGAGAGGAATACCTGGTTACCAATAAATGCACTTTGGTTTGCCCACAACTGAGCGTGTGAATGAACAGGGGCATTCCCTCAATGCTTTTGCCTGACATAAACGGCCATTCATTTTCTGTGGTCTATTCAGATACTAGTTTACTGTTCAGCTGTCGGGATCTGGCATCGATAATCTCGCTCTCAATAAACAAATAAATAAATATATGTATATATCAGTGAATCTCTTACAATTAAAACATAATGCAAGCTTTCAATTTCTGATTCTTTAGTACATGACTAACATTACGTACTTACACTCTTGATCAATATAGCACTTCATATTATAGGTAACTTTTCATCTTAAAATTTTTCTTTGTATACTTTGATTACCGCTGTCTTTCAATACCTTCTGTAATGTAGCGCACTTGTAGTGCAAATAAAATAAATAGATAAATAAAATAAATAAATAAATAAATAAATAAGTAAGTAAATAAATAAATAAATAAATAAATAAATAGAATAAATAAATAAACAAATAAATAAACGACTTTTCAGTATATAACGTTGTTACTAAATAAAATATTTTTTCTATCGTCTGTTCAATGCATACTTCTAAAGGCGAGAAAAAGCGAATTGCTCTCACTACTTTCCTGATTTATGACCCTAAGAACTGAGCATAATTTTCTGGATAAAATATTGTTATGGGAGCCTGGAAGGATTTAATTTTTATGACACTACTGCTGGAAATAAAGACTACCGTACCTTCTTGCAAAACATTTTCACTTGGTTCTCCGCTCAAACTAAAAAGATGAAGGCAAGAGGTAGGGCTAAAATGAATCTCAGTTCAAAATTTTTTCGAAATCTACTTCCAAAAACATCAAGAATTAGAATGGATATTCCAAAAATAACTGTGAGAACTGCACAAGGGACTGACTGCTCCTATAATGTATCCTTAACTTCCAGACCACTTTCAGAATTATTCGGACGCAGGGGAGCATCGAGACGTAAGCATAACTATCAGCAGCCTTTAAAAAAAAGAATCTAATTTCTGGACAAACTTCATATATCCATAAGAGATGAATGGTGTCACAGAAGACATACCTTAAATTCTGGAGGCATTTTCGATAAATGGTACGAGAAAACGCAGCTGTCCTTTAAGTCCTTAATACCTGACTTGTTTTCTTCAGCACCGAGAAGTTTTATATGTCGTAGTCACGAAAAGTACAACGAATTGCATTGCTACTATAATTGTCTAGGGAAAACGCTAATCTGTAGGCTGCACAAACGTCGCAAAAAACTCGTTTTCCTTCTTTGGGAAATTACAAGCGCAGACGTTGCAAAAGGGGTCTACGATATCTAACAGAGCTTTGGACAAGGATGATAGGTTTCTCCTTGTTATCTTCTCATACATGGATGTAGCTGTACACATGTTTATTTCCACCTACTGCTAGCACTAAAATCAGGTCTTCGTATATCTATATCTCGGGATTCCTAAAGCTTCCAAGATATTCACACCATGGATCAGAAATGAGTGGTTCGTGGGAGTATAGCTTAAATAGAGCGTGCATTTGGTAGAGGCATGGAGAATTAATGGGACACCAAACATCGCAATTAACCAGCAAGCTCTCATGTTTTCCCCGTCAAGGTAATGAGCTACAGCTTGTTTTCAACGGCGCATGTTCATAAAACGCCGCTAGAAAACCCCTTATCTTTATAGGCGAAGTAAATACGTTTAGCTCGCGCAAAACAAGGTCGTAGTGGCATTTTTCTCGTTTTGTTTGCCCGCTGGTTCGTAGCCGGAAGTGTTTTCGGGTGAAGGGGTGGCCAAACAAAAACATGCAAAATATGTACCCAGAAGCTGATAGCATAGCTTTCGGCGGTAAAGTCAATGTCATAATGGCAAATACTAGCAGAGGCAGCCACAGGAGCAACAACAACAGCGTGCAGCCGGCAAGGTCGTTCGCTGGAGTGTCGTCAGGGCTTAGACGAGCGATCAATCTCCCCGGCAACGCCTCTCCCTGAATAGCACAAAGTCACATGAACGCGCGGCTCGAGAGATCTCATTACGACATGCCTGATTACGGACAGACTGTTTATGTGCTACGGCTGCAGCTTATTTCCGACGCTTTTTAGAAGTCGTAGTGTCGTCGATTGAGGGCTGATGTCTGGTCGCTATGATGCACTTGTAGGCTTGTATTTGTCGCAGACAGCAGTCACATGCGCCTATGTTGGTTTGTGATGGAGCAAAGAAGCTAGGAGCTGTCAGATTAGGGAGGATATATTGGGAGATACGGGAACTCTATGAGAACTGACTGATTTTAATAGTACTCGGCAGGCTGACTCGCCTGACAATGAGTCTTCTTTTCATTTTCTTCCAGAGAAAATGAGATTCAGCAGTGAGAAGTTAATGCAAGCAAAGGACGATAACTAATACAATGAAGCCATGCAAGGAAAATTGAAATAGGAAATTGCTTTGAGAAAAAAGGAGCACCGCCGCAATAAGGAAGTACCAGATTGATGGACCTGGAATTTTTAGCCTTTGAAAAAGTAGGATTGAACGATGTTTACTGAAAGTATTAGAGAAAAGCTGACAGCTCTTAGGCTGCTGGTTGGTGGAAAATGACCACTCAGCAGCTCAGCTGCCTCACTTGCAGTTTTGCTAATCAAGGTTTTTGAAGTTTCGTTGAAAACTGTAAAACCTCTGCTGATAATTCAAGCAAAACGTCACCGTCAATTCTTCTCTGGATCCCACATAGATATGAACGTTTTAAGCTGAACATTCCATGAATTACGCAATTTTTCACTACCAGTAACTGCTGAAAGAACAAGCCATTGTTGTCAGCATAACCGTTCGTAGATTTAGCACAAATAAAGCAAACTTCTTTAAACGCCGTGATTCCGAACAAGAATGTCAAAAAAGTTCTATTTATTGCAGTTTGTATGCAGAGCTGTTTCCCAATACTTTGCAGTTTCCAAATACTTTTTTTGAAGAAATGGCTAACAGCAGCTGATTTGCTTTCTCTTTTTTGCGTTATTTTATGCAGTCTTTTTGTTGTTATTTTCCTCTTCTTATTTGCAAATTTTTAATGTTGACTTGCCGCCTTTTTTAAAGCACACCTTTCAGTACTTAAATAAATAAATACATACATAAATAGCAAACCTGAGATACACAAGCAGTCTAAATTGCTACTAAAGCTAGCTTTCACGTTCTAACCTAGCACAAGCAGCCACTATTCGCAAGTTGTTGGTTCTACAGGGTTAGGATTTTTTAAAGATGGAAGATGAATCATACGGGAAGAAAACCGGATAGCATTCTAAAATTTAATTTCTAAGGAAATGGGTCAGCTGATCAGGGCAGCTGCACTTGCACAACTCGATTTTCGGAATTTTATTGCCATGTTTGGACTTTGTGCTGCTACAACACTGCACCTTAGTCTATTTAAAACATCGTCAGGGACTTTTTAATGTCAGTGTGTTGCTGCGCATCTGTGATTCGTCGTGCATCTTCTGTGGGATTGTAAGAGCATAAGTAACTACTCTGAGGCGTCTTTTAATATAGACGTTGGTGGGTCTTCATCAAGGATAGAGGTCCAAACAAGCCCAAGCCTTTGTACCGCTTCTATCTACGCATTTTATTTTGGCATGTCTTAGCTCTTTTACTTTTTATCTTTCATGCAGTACCACTAAGTGATAAAAGATTTATTGTCGATAGGATAAAAAAAAAACTAGTGAAGTGTAGAATCGATGAAGAGGTTAGGTTGATTCGTTAAGTTGGTTGCTTCCTCCAAATTCTTTCAAAAAGAATTCGGAGGAATCGACGAACTCAACGAATCATTCCCCTCCAATTTTTTTAGAGCTGTGTTATTTACGCAGGCATTTCAGTGAGCTTTGTGGTTCTCCCCCAAAGTTAGCCGCAAGAGGAGTTAAAGGCTAAATAGTATAGAAATGAAAGTTAGGGTTACCCAGTTTTACTTGAAGACTGACCAAGAATCTTTGCACTAGATCAAAGAAACAACAGTTTGTTGCCTTATCGCAAATGTTAGTTCAGAGTGAAAAATGCACGAAGAAGGTTTTGAATTCTTAAAGAAAGACTTATTTTTCTGCCCAAGAATGACCTTTCTCCTTTGGTATAAATCATATAAAAAGAGAAAACGTCTAATTCCCTAATATTATAAAAATCGCACGAATCTCGGATAAGAACGAACTTATGAAGAAAATAAAGTCTCCGCTCCAATGGGACCTCACATATAATTGCTAGAATGTCTAGTTTTAAAAACTCAAAAGCTCGTCGGTTGATAAATCTCGGCATACGGCGAGTTCACCGAAACGTTAGCTAGTGAATAAAGGAATTTTAACAATCTCGAGTATAGCTCGACAAGGTATTCTAAGAGTGTTTAATTTTAATAACTTTGCGAACTGCACATAATTTGGTGCAATAGGTTAAAAAACAAATAAGTTGTATTTCCTATCGTCTTCGAATCTTGGGAGTGTGATGAACATAAATGGGTTGAACAAAAATAAGTATTTCTGCAATTTTAACGGGCTAAGCTGTAGTGTACATGGCCAACTTCAACTTCCAGAACACAGCTGATCAAAATGAAGTTTTCCGCAAAAACTCGGTTTGTTAGACTGTTGAACCTTTACTTTGCTGCCTGAGGAGCTGAAATGCCCTGATCACGGACGGCTTTGCGCTACTTTGAGGGAATACTGCTCAGCACTGGATTGCGTTACTAAAAGCGCTCTGACGATGCCAAGGATTCGTATCAAATTCCCAGCTTAACGACCGGGTAGAAGGAAAACAAGCTTCGAGAGCGCAGACGAATCTCATCTGAATAGTACTCGCATTTTACGAGTGCGCCGTTAAGGCATTTCTTTTGCCACAACAAAGCGATCAACACGCAAAAGCATAACAAGTAGTGCCTTTGGACTAGTGAACCCGCGCAGACACTTTGTCCGAATATTTGCTCAGACTATTTCCGTCTACGTGACTGGAAACCGAAAACAGAGAAGGAAGCTTCAAAAGTCCCCAGTAATTCGTCTACGAGGGACTCTAAAAGTAGATTCTGCACACTCATCGCATGTTGTTTTCTGACAACAAGCAGAATATCCGAGATACTTCTTTACCTCCTAGTTTCGCTAACTATTTCTCACTACAATACTCTTTTTTCCAAGAATGGAAGCTATCCCAGCCTGAGTGATAAATTATACACATATGCAATAAAAAATTCCCAGATAGCCAAAAATTTGCAGTTTTCGGTTAGCCGTTTTAATTTTTTAAAGCCATAGTCTTGAAAAACAACGTCCTACAATTTCCCCTCGTTTCGGAACACGAAAGAACTCAGAAAACTGCAACCCTACACACGATGAGTAAAAAAACCTGAAGCTTTTCCAGCTGGATCTATGTATATCCTGAAGGTCCTGGCACGCATCTAATATAGCGGTTTCTACTGGCTACATTTCCAGCGGAAGTACAAATTTAGCCAGTGGGAATTTTTATCCAATAAATATTTATCCGCAGATAAATATTTCCAGCGACCTTCGCAAAACTATCCATCCGCAGAGAAATTTTTATCGGATAGCAGTTTCCACTGGTTAAATCTGAATTTCCACTAGGAACGTTTAGCCACCGGAAGCAACAATACTGGATGTGGACCCTGGAGTTACTCTGGGTGATTTCTGATGAAGCTCAAGCGAAATGTTTGAATAAAGGGCAAAAGCAAGCTGTATCAAACTCGATGGCAGAATCTTTGCACATTCCTGAACATAGACTAAATAGAAACAATACAAATACCACTAAATATTATAGTATCCATTTCTACGAGAACGTCAAACCCAGCTATTTTCTTCCAACGACTTGAGGATGGTCAAAATTTAGGAACAAATAACCATTTCCATATTTTTTCCTGACCTCGAAGGTTCTGCGAAAATCTCACATTTCTTCCTCAGCGGCATGTTGAAGTACTCAGGAGCGGAGGTTTGTGGTACCAGTCAGTGGCTTTCTTAGAACATTTTTCTGTGTTAAATCGTCAACACCTAAAGAAGCTGAGCTGCTGTTGCTTTACAAGTTCTGGAGAAAACATAGTTTAGAAGAAGTGTTTTTCGGGAAGATTCAACACGAGTTGCGTGCTTCCGAAAACATTGAAAAAAAACTTTCCAGATAGCCTGAAAAGAATCTAATTTTGAAATTTTCAAATTCTCAACGCTGTTAGGCGTGTCCATTTATACCTCGCAGCTTCAGTTCTCTATATTCAATGTTCTCAAATGTCAGTAGAATTGCGAAGATGCCAAATTCAATTGCGCAAATGCATTTAGCCATTTCACGCTCCAATGTTCAAAGAGCGCGCAACTTCGAAGCTGGTGATCCGCTGCGGCAATTTTATTAGTGATTTGTTTTGCCAGGCTTTAATCGAATAGCTTTTTTTTCAAGAGAAGTTAACTTGCAGGCGAAGGGTGAAGCGCGTTGAGCGGAGAAATGGCACGAACAGTCCTGGAAAATAAGTTGCCTCTCTAACTAGTTTAAAGAGAAGAACTAGTACAGCTTTCTTTTCGCATATCTAACAGACATACGACTCGAAAAATTTCGAATAATTTCGAATCAGCTGTTAGTTCGGAAGAACAAGACCTCAGAATATACGCCAATAAGGATGTCTTGATTATGCTCAGTTCGAGTAACAATATCTTTTATAATTTTGACAATTTTTCACAAAGTAATATAGATGTAACCAATTTTTGAAGAAAATTCAGGCGCTCAACTCAAATTATTCGAATTTTCGAAAGCAGCATATCTCCAACCAAAGCTAAGAGTACTTCATTTTTCAAAATGCATGAAAAGAGCAGTTCGCAGAGATTCGAGTGCTGTCCCCAGATTTAAATAAGTTCAGCTTACAACTTCAATAATTCGATTTCGCAATTATTTGAAAATCCCCGAGTCGTATGTCTAACACATCTATAATTCTAAAAACGATTTCGTGCAAGGTTGTCCTACTAAGAGAGGAAGAGGTCAGCTACAGGTAATCAGGTAACTCAATTTTCCTTACGGAGGCCTTTTTATAGCTGTCGAACTGTTGTCTCACTAAATAATTACACAAGAAATGCTGTTATGACTTCTAACAAGCAAACAGAGATTCTACGACCTTTTGGTGCTAAAAATTTATTGCGTCTTCACAGCAATAAACTGGAATAACAGCAGACAGATCTACTCTCTGCTGCTAACAAAACAGCTACGTCTATTTCGTTGGCCGCATGCACCACATTACAAAACACGCGAAACTGGATACTTTTGCACACACGCATACTTACTTCCGGGTGCAGCAGCTGGCGAAATGGTCAACACTGCTGCTCACTCAAAATAAAATAGTTTGCTGCCGTGCAGCTCCAGTTTACTGAAGATGCGGCCTTGCTTCAGGAAATTTCAACTTAACTGATGTTATTGTAATCTTATCTCATAACCACTACTGCCACGGGATTCCTCAATTAAAATTACATATTTAATAAAGTTCTCAGATGGAAATGTTTGTTCCATGATTTTACAGAAATATTCCGCCATTTTTCGACTTTTTCAAAAAGGTAGAACCCCCTTGGGAGTTAAAGGTAGCGCCCACGGAAAAAAAGCGATTTTGACATTTTGATTTGATTTTTGATTTTTGCATTTTTTATACCCTAGCCACATGGGTTTCCCAAAGCCAAAATAAGAAAGCATTAAAATTAAAACTTACCGTGAAAATGTCGAAAACGTGCCCATACCGCTTACCCAAGTTACGGGGGTGCGCGGACGAGTTTTCCGTGGAAGAACTACATACGCTTCAATGTAACCGTCCAACTACGAAAGGAGAAATCATAATTTCTGCCATTTCTGCCGTTGTTCCTCCATAGAATGACGCGCTACTGCTTTAGTTATACCGAAGCGTACTTGTCCGCCGCGCAAGTCCACGGAAAACTCGTCCACTCATCCCCGTAACTTGGATAAGCGGGATGGGCATGTTTTCGACATTTTCTCGGTGAGTTTTAATTTCTGTGCTTTCTTACTCTGGCTTTGGGCAACCCATGTGGCTAGAGTATAAAAATGCAAAAATCTCGAAATCGATTTTTTCCGCGGGTGCTGCCTTTAAGTGAAAGTTTAGGGGGGGGGGCGGCATTCTGTCTTTTTGAAACGTACTGTAGGTATGCACAGTGCCAGTCGATTCAAATCGCAAAGCAGTTTTACCATTGTTCAGCTCCCCGATTTGGTTTAATTCTGTTGGAAATTGGTTTCCGATATAAATCGAGTAGTTTTATGCATTCCAGCTCCTCCCTGAAGATGTTTACTTTCTCTGTTAATAGCCTCGTTTATTTTATATTTTTTAGAGCATGCCTTTATAGAGAAACCCTTGACAAGGCTAGGTTAACCTGGTTCTAAAAGAGATATAAAAATCGCGATGTGGACAGCTTCTGGCTGTTTAGGAGCCTTTAAAAAGAAAAGAAAAAAAAAAACTAAATCTAAAGGCTGGTGCAGAAGTGTTGCTTGAGAACATGCATTAATAAAGCGGAAAAATAGACTTGTTCTTTGCCCTTTTGAACCCGCGAATGCAGACCTGCGGCTTCGTAGACAAATTAATCTTCTGCAACAACCCGCCTTTTTACTTGACAGCATGATAACATAGAGGATTCCAGCTGATGTTCGTTTAATTTTCCAGGTGAACTATCTATAACGGTAACTATGACGATGAATATTTTCTGTGACTGGTCGACATCTATCCATTACTTAGCTTGGCTCTGAAAAATATTTTTAGAAAAGTGTTGTAAACGCAATGCAATTTCATCTATTATCTTGAGGTCTGCCTTTGCTATGTCACTTTCCACTAAAAATATAAGTTTAGAATGGCACGCACTTCTGAGCAAGAAAACATTCAAAACATTCGCTGTTTCAAAAAACTGCGAGAAACGCTTACTCTCTTTAGAGCCATTTCTGCTCAGTACTGTAAAACTTCCGAGTTCAAATGGAAAGGAAAATACTTCTCGATCTTTCAACGCAACCAGGAAATTGTAGGTAGAGTTCATTGAAATCAGTCTGCTTCAAAAATTGGCAGCTTTACCAGCGAAAACTGTAGGCACAGAGAGGACAGGATCCGAAAGGTCGAATCAAGGAAAGGGTGAAAGCAGCGAGAACGTCGTCTCCCTTCCCGTAAAGCTGTGAAGCTTTAAACTGTACATACCCCAGGAAGACAGTACTACTACGGACTTACAGGAGTTTTTTTTCTTGAAATTATTAAATACTAAATAGGCTGTTTATCTTCATGAAGACCATCAGACTTGTTAACGCCTAGGGCGAGAACTAAGTATGAAAGAACAAAGGAGCAGTTTTCTGTTGCAGCAATGAGAACGAAGAGGTAAGGAATTTGATCGAAACAAGATGACGGATTCAAAAAAATCTGCAAAAATAAGCCTGCAACCTTAATTTCTTTGCCGACGGTGGAAATCCTTCTTTTTTTCGTTCTCCTTGCTTCTGATTTAGATGTGGTTGGGAATTTCTTCCGACATCATTGCGTAACATCTTCTCAGTGGCGGTGAAAAGGGAAATGTGAAACGTTCCTTGAGCTTAGTTCGAAAAAAGTGCTGAATATATTGCTTCATTCTCTTCATTTCGCTTTTTTAAAACCAGTTGGCACGTTTAGACTATTTGGTAATTATTTAGCACGCTCGAAAGTTTTCAGAAACACGGATAGTCTTACCTGCAGCTAGGATATAAGTTCTGTATCGCCATTTTGCTGAAACAGTTCGATAAAATTCTCAGCTGGATTTGGGAAACACTGGAAAGCGCTAGGAACCAATAGACAAAAGGTCGTAACTTTTTGACCATGGTTGACCATGGTATACGCCATGGCGCACTTCGAGTGGAATGGAAATAGAAATAATCTTATTTCTCTCTCTGCTTGCAATCGTCCATGGTTTTGCTTCTCAGTGTACTTTTACTTAATAGATCTAGTTTTTAGAAAGGAAACGCCGACACGGATAAAGCGCCTTTTATAGGTTTCGACTTTTTTCTGTGCAGACAAAGTGGAACAGAAGAAGAACTGTGCACTCGAAAACACGATGTCAAGAAGATTATCAGCGATGCAAACGACAGAAATAAAGAAAAACTATAAATCAAACGACGACAAAGCGGAAAAAGTACGGCTTGTCGCTGAAACGAAGTGCGTCAACAGTGATTTGACTGATAGGCCACGCCCATGGAGTTCATCGCCGACGGCCAGCTGTTCGTGGCAAAACTCTGCCCGAAGACCGCTCGACTAACAGCTGGATCGTCGTTGAAAGATGGCTGCTGACGTGAAAGCGTCAATAACGCTCGCTTAACGCTTATTGGAAATTCGTGGCCACAAGGGATATGCTCCAAATGGGGCGCAGCGCCTGATGACGGACGATGACTTTTGGTCTGTTTACTTGCAGAGGCCGCTGCAAGATTACCTTGCGTTTATCAGCCGGCCTGTGTTTCCATCACAGATTAAGTGTCACACGCTTTTTTGTACGACTACTTACAAAGATCATGCGCGGGAAACACTCGAGCAGATTTGCAGGTTTGTTTTCGAGCGGAAACACCGCACAAACAGCGCTCGCCGACTGCGATCAGAATGCGTGCATAAGTAAGTGGGTTAGCGGGATTGGTGCTGAGTTGGAACGCTAGCGACAACGAGAGTATAGCTGCTCATAGCTGTTCTGTGTGACGGAGCCTGAGTGGCGCAAATTAACTCATGTATAGTAGATTTACGGTAAGATAGGTTACCATTAGCTACCGTAAATTAAAGGTTAAAAGAGGGCGACAACAACAAACAATCAAGCAGGAACTGCGGTCTTAAGTGAGAGCAGTCTCTAACTTATGAGGAGTAAGGAGATGGATGGAGATGTTCCATGTATGTGTAGGCTCTACATCCAACACTCCTTTTATGAATTTACCTGATGAGGTAGACCAATTCAAAGATACCCTATGTACTGTGCAAGCAAAATGTGGCAAAGGAATCTTAAGCCTAAAACGTAGCAAAGAACAGGCAGTTCTGGAAAACGTCGCGGGCTTGGGCAGAAGTAGAATATGCGTGAGGTCCTTCTTTCTTTGTACAGATCTATTCTTGTCAGGTCTCCCGCT
>KN549937.1:0-27223 GCA_000797555.1 Oesophagostomum dentatum | reverse complement strand
CATCGAATGATTATTTGGTTTTGCAAGAGATCCTCGAGAAGTGCAGGCAAATTGCGTCAATTTGATCAATTTTTTAAGTTTTAATCGTAAATATCAGGCTTCAATGAAAAGGCAGTATCAATCTCAAACAGGAGGTCTTCTTTGGACTCCCCTGATCGAGAGTAATCCAATATTATATAGCACGATCATGTTTCTTCGGCTAGAAGCCGAGATCTCGCAGCCGGGCGTAATCATAACTGGATTGCGCCCGATTTTAAGCGTCCTCTAAACATAACAGACTTAAGCGATGAGGGGAGTTCGAGGAAGACCTCGCTTTTGAGACTGTTCTTCATTGAAGCCTGATATTATATTTAAGGTGGAAGCTTAAAAACTGCTCAAATTTGATGCAGTTTACCGGCACTTCCAGAACAGGTCTCGCAAAACCAAATATCCCTCTACTGTAGGAAGATCTCGTATTTGAAAAAAGTTTCCCTCTTCGCAATTAGCCAATAACGACTCCATACGTAAAATTAGGTGAAAAGGGGTAAAATTTGACGCAGTTTGCCGGCACTCCCAGAATAACTCTTGCAAAATCAAATGTGTTCGATAGGGCAAACCTCCCTCTATTATAGGAACACCTCGCATTTGCAAAAGTTCCTCTGATTAGTGAAAAAATAGGTCGAAAACTAAACGGGTTTGAGGGAGGTCCAAAGTGAAGGTCCCTTCCAGCCTTGGAAACGTGAAGTTCCTCGGCGTAAATTTGGAGGGTATTCCACCTAAGGACGGGACTCCTAGTCAGCATCAATTTTAACGCTTCTCGGTTTGTAAGTGGCCTGAACGCGAACACTGTGATTAGTTGCCCATTTCCATAGTTGGAAAGTTCAGACTTAACGCAAGATCTTGTTCTCCCTCGTTTTTATATGTGAGGTACTACCTATTTCTAGTACTACTGAGGACCAATGTTTAATAAATGATTTAGGACCGAAAATGTTTTCTTGCAGGTCTAACAGGTTCATATGCTTTTTCGTCTCCTTTTAGTCCAACGACCGCCTGCAACCTTTCCACAGCACGCTGTGCTGCAAGGCATCTTCGAAGCATCCGAGGCTTTAACAATGTCTGGGAAAAACAGAGCGAAATCTCTGTGAAGGTTTCTATGTGCTGGCTCTACCAACGCGGTTCTGCTTTGGCTTTAGTAGCGGGTTATTTGCATTTGTCTAATCTTTTTAGCTTTTTATGGCAATGTACACAGTTGCCTGACTTAAGGACCGCTGAATAGCGCGCAGATGAGATTTTGCTTTATGCTTTTATCATTCGTGCACTTTTTGGACTAGAAAGCAAGAGTGCATTGCTTGGTGTCAATTATTAGCTATAGGAATTCCACTGATTGACAAGCCTGAGCTACTGACTTTTCGTAATTAACACGCAAGTCTACTCGTTGAAACTGTTGTAAGGTTAGTCCTGTATGGTAGCGAACCAGTGATTCAGACGATCCGAAGAGGGCCTAATCGTTTAAATAATGGGTTAGTCTCACGCCCTGCTTGGGCAGATGCTCAGCTTCATAATTTTTACATGTAAGTGCGCAGCTGTGCATAGCCCTGGCGACACGCATGTGAACTCAAATGTTTCACCATTCCAAAGAAAGGGCTTAGGGTTTGCGGTGCTACCCCTCAATGTTGATGGAAAAAAATATGGATCACATATGCCAACCTTAGCGCAGTAATCCCTTTGAAGGAAAAGGACTGGTATTACGTAAATACTCTCCATCTTGAAGGCAGTCCTCGCGAAAGAATCGATTTCAAGATTTTTACGTTTTTTGCACTCTGGCCACACGATTTATGCACACCTAGAGTAAGAAGAAGAAAAGTTAAAATTCACCGAGAAAATGCTGAAGACGTCGTTGTCCCGCTAGTACGAGGGTGAGCTGATGAGCTGTTGACAGACAATACCATGGTACGGTAGGACGACATAACTGTCACAATGTTTTCGGCACCACGAGCTCCCTGGTCCCTGCGGCCATGAAGTCTCCTTGAAGTCTGAGGTAACCCTGGAAGCTTCGGCTCAACTGTGAGCCCTGCCCCTCAGAATCCAGCTTGAAAATGTAAGTTCCGCGACACATAAGGAGTTGAGGAGGATCTCGTCCATCACACAGACTTCTTGTTGGCGGAACAACGTTCCATAGTCACGATACGTCCAAAGCTGGTGTGAAACTGCCTATACTGCTTGATGAGGGGGAGGGGGGAGGAACTCGTAAGCGAGGAAAAAATTCAGTGTTAAGATGCAAGGGTCGAAGAATGAAGCAAAAATAAAAGATGCGAGGTGAACATTCCGAAATCATCCCACGAAAACATCTGATAACAAGAGAAATCTCAAAAATTTCGACAGTTCCATTGAATATTCAATGTTCTGGGCTGCTTGCTCTCACAATATACCAGTAGGATTGTTGCACTTTCAGATCCTTTTTTAACAAAAGGCATGTGCGCCCACTTGCTCACATCGGGAAAACCACGAACACTGAGGCCCTGTTGCAGCGCAAAACCGGATGTACCGCAAGGGGCTCGAACCCGGAAAGGATCCTCACGCCACATCTGTGCAGCCGTGCAAGGCAGTGAGCCATAGTGTTCACTATTCGTCACTTTATTCCCAACATTAGAAGAGTTGCTGGAAACTACGCCACAAATGCAAATTTATTTCGCCTTTTTTCTAGTAAAACAGCATCAAATTCATGAAAAAAAGAAGAGGAGCAAAGCATAAGGTGTTTCGAAACTTTTATGCCTTGTATTCAGAGGAAAGGGTAGTGATCATCACTTTATGAAAATCGCAGAAATATGAACAACCATATCTCGCGGTACCTATCGGATGAACTGCTATCCGACGCGTGCAGCAATGTGGCACAGAAAACTTGGGAAGGAGAAGGGTTATCATCTCACGAAACCGGCGTTCAAGTTTGTGGTAACTCTGATGCTAACTCATGACAAGCCATGAACGGACGATATCGTACGTGACCTTGTCAAAGATACGCGAGCAATACAAGTTCAAGCAAAGAAGGAAGTAGCAGACAAATAGAGAAATTGCAAAATTTGTGCAGCAAGGCAGTATCGTACCCGCACAGTATCGATTGAAAGGCAGCATCACTGCCACTGCGCCATCTGAGATACGAGGAGATGCGGCAAAGATCGAACATTTGGCTGCTGCGCAGACCTCAATCTGGGAAAAGGCCCAAAACTTCCTACCAGGAAGCGATGGGCAGCAAAAATTTCGTATGCTACAGAGTAGAAACTCTACCGGAAGAGGTATGCTACAGGTCTGGGTTCGTCGGAATGGCTGTTTGCTGTCAGTTCAAAAAAAAACAAGAAGCTGAGAAGAACAAATATTATAGAATGAGTAGCGCTCTTTAGCGTAGAGAGGGTTATCACTAGCCCATCAGGGTTTGTTTCCATATTTTCTTGACTTAGTGAAACTGCGTAGATTGTGACTGTAGGCAGGTGCTTCCTTACAAGACAACAACAAAGACAGAATTTGATATCAGCCAGACACAAAAGGCACACTGGATCATTGGAAAACAAGCAAGGATATACTATTTTGCCGCACTTCCGCGCCATCAGATTCTGCAACTGTTTCGAAAGCGCTGGCTGGCTGAGCTTGCCAGATGGCTTGAACCAGCCGCTGCTGTCGAAGGTATTCGAGCAACTCAGTCTATCGAAAAATGTTCATGCTCTAATCCCGAATTAGAGCAATCCAAGCTTGCAACAGCTCACTTCTCATAGCTCCCACTGCATTTCGATAGCATTATTGAACATCCTGAAAGACCGTTGCAAAAGAAAAAAAAACTCCTTCTGGTGTCGACATTTGGTTCTAGAAACGCTGTCGTATTATTATGGTAATAATGCTGGGAACAGCCTGCTAAAGTGAGAGTTATTTAGTAGTTAGAATATTTAAGCTGTAGCGTTATCTATATCTGGGAAACTGGCAGAAAACTTGCGGTAAGACTGAAAGAACATATTGCTAGTAAACGACGCGGCAGTCTAACTGCACCTCTGGGAACGCGTAGGCATGAAGTTAATGAAGGAAACGATTTTGAGATCAAGTGCAGTATACTAGCTTACGAAAACGAGGTATCTGCTCGTAAAGTCCTCGAAGCGTTCTAAATATTATCAAGAAAAACCCGCGACGAATAGTAGGAGTGAGTATCTAGCAACTACTAATGAATTCATGCCGCTTGTACAGCTATGCGAACTATAAGGTTATCACTGATACAGTACAAGATCGCAGCCAATACTGTATAGTCAAGTTCTTTCTTGTATAGTGGTAACCCATATAAGGCCATACTTCATCTGCGTGCAAGCGATTGGACCTGAAGTTCGTTCGTTTTTCGTAGTTGCGGGCGAGTTCTATACGTAGATACGTAGAGGGCTTGGGAGAAATCGAGAATTGGCCAAGTGTGATGAGGTACTTGGCGGAATAAGTACAAGATGATAACATCTCCACAACTTTAGACCTTTGAAAACGACGGAAGATCGAAACTTCAGGCTGTATTAGTAAAGTTCCACCGTATCAACCTCGTAAGCACACAAAAGATTTATTGTAATTTTGCTAAGCTTGTTTTGCTAAATTTTTGTATGTATGAAACCGCAGATCAACCAAAGAAAACTGATTTTTGGAAGTTAGAGCTAGCATTCGCGAGTGCTGTTCTAATGATGTCAATCGAGATATTAAGAGTTATAGGTATGATAAAGTCCTAAGCGTGGCTACTGAGGATGTGAAGTTTATGGAAAAAATTTTCGACGTTAACTCCACGAATTACTTCATCATAAGTGGTAAATTAACCCTCACTAGACTGAAGAACACCACCCCTGAGGATAAGCAATGTGTTTAGGCCTTTTATCGGTATATTATCCACTGCACAACTGACTCCTATATTCCAAGAAATTCAACACTTTTTCACCGTTTCTGGGGTCGGTTATCGTTTGTTCCATAAATTATTAGGTTAAGTTTTCTGCTATTGCTATTAGTTTAATACCAGGTTCTTCCAAATTTCACTGTAGTCTATCCATTCAACAAAAAAAAACCTTCGGAAAATTTTGCTTAACACTGCTCCGATTGTTAAGTGTGAATGAACAAAAAAACACAGCAGAAGCAAACTGGGTTCGTACCTAGTTTAAAGAACGTATTAACGTATTAGCCAGTCAAAAAAGGGTTTAGAGCGTTTCCAAACATGCTAGGAATATTCATCAGAAGTAGATCAGTAAGGAACGTCATTTATTTTGTACCCAAATAGTATGAGCTGGAATCATAATTCGTAGCAGTAAGTTAAGTACGCTTTTAACAAATCATGGGGATTAATTCGAAGCCATCATGCGACATCGTGCACGTTAGCTTTCTATCTATATACTCTTCTCCTCCCTCTTATATGTTTCTTTCCTACCCACTATGGTTGCAGCTATACTACTAGGTTGTTCAATAAGTAATGGCTCTTTTGACACGATTTTCGAAACATGACAAAAGAAAACTTTATTAGGCGATGTATTCTCAAAAACAATCAACAACATTTCTTCACCGTCCGGTCAAAGAGTGAAGCCCGTCAAAATAGAGTGAAGCTAGTTTCGACGAGAAGGTGAGCTTCGATAACACGCATTACCTGTTGGACAACCTATTATGTATGCAGTCTAGCAGGAAACAAAGGCGCTGATTCCTGAGCCATCCACAATCGATCAAATACGTATCATATACCGAAGCGCTCAAATATATTTGAACACCCCATTTTTACATGTTCACATTATTCCTCATATCTCCTCATAGGATCCTCCAATCAAGCTGAAATTTGTGGGCATTTTAAGAGCAGGCTAGCGCGACTTACGAGCAGCCTCGATATGCCATTTGGGCGAATTATACGTAGCCTGGTTCAATTTTTGTCGCTTTTCGAAATTTGTTAATAGCATTTTTGTATCTCAATATTAAAATAAGCAAGAAAATGAAATGTACGTCCGATGATTTTCTGCATCTTATAGCATACAGCATATCCCAAAACAATCTGTCTCAATATGGAAATAAATCTGAAATTGGCTTGGTCGATTTTCTCTAAAATTTCTTCATTTTCTCGTTCGAACAAGAGAGCAGTTTTGCAGAACTAAAATGAAAATTAAAGAGCTTTATCAAGGATTATAAAGGGAAAAATATGAATACGTGGTAGGCGTGCTTAATCTCTAAAATATCTGCAAATCAATTTTTTTCTGACATTAGAATCACATTTTGATGCAGAGTGTCATGCTCAGAGAGTAACCAGGAAGCGCAAATTTTATGCTGCATTCTTTGGAGGTTCAGAGAGTGAACCAGTCCTAAAGCAGCTCTGGTACTTCCTTCAGTAATTAGGATTTTTTTTTCGAAAAAGTGCGCAAATCTGACCTTGAGGGGCATAACTTTTTTCGCAGACGCTCTTCCGCGACTCTGTGGTGCTCATAAAATACGTCATTTAGTCAGCCCAGAAATACATAAAATTTATCTTGTTTGCTTCACTCTGATAAAGAAAATAAAAAATTAATTGTAAAGCCAAAAATGGAGTGTTCAAATATTTTCGGTCGCTACTGTATGCCAAATCCTTATGCGCAATCTGCTCATAGTTAGAGGTGGGGTGCCATAAATCCAACCTAGTGTGCATAGTAGCAGCCTACGAAGCCTAGGAATAATAACGCTTAGGACCCCATCTCCAATACCACTGTAATATCATCCATTCAGAAAATGATGTGTATTAACCAACATAGGTTCGATGCTATTAATAAATGTGCCGTTTGATAGCCTTTAAAAGGACTTAAATATGAGAGGAATAGATATCCCATTGATATATCAATAGTATAATCAAGCCTCATTGTGCTTTTCCAACAATGCAGGTGAAGGTCTGCCAGAAAGTTGAATCGCTATAGGGACGCACGACAGAACCTTGCTCGAAAAACTTTGACCTGCATTGCGTGACATAAATGAAAACCTTGAGATCACCACCAGCTAGTTACTCTAAACGTTTACTGCCTAAGTGAAATATAGTGAGGTACAAACCATCACAAACCATCACCAAAGGCAAAGCTACGTTTTCTCCTCCACTCTGATGTCTGACCATTACCCAGTTTGTACCAATTTGCTTTCTTTAATTTGCTGATCCAGGAATAAACCATTAACTTTAAAAAAACTAGGAAACGGCTGGAATGATCTGTTACCAACTGCTTATATGCACGACCAAGGAATCTTTCAAAGTTGAGAGCAACATAGCATAGGGGCAAGTTTAGCTTTTCTGTAGTACATTTCCCTAGATCTTCAATTTTTGACGGCAGAAAAGGAAAGGTTGGGCAAACTCAACACGTTTTTCAACAAAATTGAGTGAAAATTCTGCTGCTACTCGGAATGATCAGTAAGGAAGTAAGAAGGAATTGTTGAAAATTTCTTACTATTATGTGGAAGAATTGTAAATGTCATTGAGTATGTACAGAAGCTATGTACATGTCGAAAGATTTTTTTATTTATTTTCATTACGCAACACGGCATAATCTATGACAAAATGGGAAGGGAGATTCACGCGGATAATTAGTTTTGTATGAGAGTATTAATATTGCTGGATAAGATGTTAGTGCAAGAAAAGAATGCCTTGCTAAGCGAGACCGAACAGAATCGTGGTTCCACCAGGAATAATGGCAATGAATAGACCTAGTTCGAATTAGTTTTAATACCAATAAAGTGGCCCTAACTATTATACAGATATTAAGGTGGCAGATACCTTAGTCTTGAACCTTTTGTGTCTCACCTTCGCAGATAGCGCACCTCCTTCGTAACTGAAACGATCCTTTCTTAAATTCATTCTATGCTCTCATTACCTTATTCTTCCCCTCATTTCTTCTCCAGATTTTGAAAGCTCTCGTTGAATTTTAATTGCTCAAAAGCGTTAAAATACGCCACTACTTCATTTGATTTTATTACAGAGTGTTAATTATGTCACTGAATTAAGAGGATAGTCAGAAGCTTTATTGTGAACATTCAACTGTTCGTTTTCATTCCCAAGGAGCCCCGCCCACTTCCTCACCAGAATGGTTCCGAAAATTAAGAGCAGCCTATAGGCCACGAAAAAGTGAAGTGTGGGTATTTAGGAATGGTTTTTTATGATTAATTCAAGAATATCGATTTTCATTTTTGTAAGTGGTTAGGAGTATTCACAAAAAATTTTTCAACCACTCTTTCCTTGGCTCTGTCCCAGCGCCCACCACGTTCGACCAACCGAAGCAGACTGCTAAGACTTCTTATCGTAAAATGCAACAAACGCTTAAAAAGCTGTCTAAATTTTTGCATTTAAAGGTGTACGCCTTAGTAGTCATTTCCTGGAGTTAACCAAATCTGGGTTCGAATGTACTAAGGAAACCGTACCGTCTGTTATCCTTACTGCGCGAGATCCTATAGAGTCAGCAAAAATCTTGAGCGTATTAGATGACTGTTGCTAGCAAGGAAGGGATGTTGCATTGTATTGCTTACGTAGAGGGTTTGGAAACCAGAACTATTAAATGTATGGAGACAGCTGAGAAGTTGCTCGGCGGTTTCGGTCTTCTACTTGCAACGTTTTTGCCTCTCATTGGTATTTTTGTACACAAAGAATTTTACCTTTTCTCTAAAATTATGAGTCCATAAAAAAGTCACTTTTAATGTCACTTTAAGTTTCTTTCACACCTCATCTCAATAGAGAATACACGTACGGTGACTTTAAAAACTTAGCTTTCTGCTCTCTGCACGCACACTGTGCTTAGAGTTATTGCTTTCGCGAATTCGTTGTTTGAGAACATCGACACTAAAAAATGATTACCGCATCTACAGCTGAAAGTAAATCCTAGTTGCTTTATCCTTGAGAAAAAAAATACGAAGATTGTGGGATAGTGAGTTGGGGTTGAAAGAGCCGGGAACTAAAAGTATAAGATACCCGTCCTAGATCCGAACCCCGAGCGACCACTCGTGTCTCTTACCACTGCGTCATCTAACTAGAGACTGTAAGTTCTAGAGCATCATTTATGCGGCAGACTTCTGCAAAAATATGGACAGCTTTGCTTTCCATGCTTGGTCCCCTTGACAGCTCACGTAAGTGCAAGTTTTTATGCGAAATTATAGAATAGTATTACTAGCTCATTGTGCTCTGAACCATGACATCTGACATAACACATTTAGTGTAACAACTTGCTTTTTACATGTTGTCGATACGTTATGAAATTAGCGCTAAGCTGCAGCGTAGGGTAAGGTCGCAAACATGTTTAATGATTTAAGAGCGTGCTATATAACGGGTACTCCTTTGGCTTCATAGGATGACCTATATGGAAAAGTTTGATGATAAGAACAAGCGGTTCTTATCATTAAACTTTTCGTCGATGGTTTTAAAGTATAGTGCTCCTAGATTATTGATAGAGTAATCTGACGAACTAATAAGTCCATTAACTAAAAGTAAGCCTTCTCACGTATTCTAATCTCTGTAAAGTGACCAATAAGCAGAACAGTGAAACCATTACTCATGGAATTATTTGGATTATTCGAAAAAATTATATCGAGAGGACGAATGTTGGATAAAACTCCTTCGAAACATTTCTACTCTGCAAGATTTAAGCGAAAAGCGTCGAATTTACTCCCAGCCAATTCAACGCGGTCATACTTCCGTTTTCTTAGGGCGCGGTGCCTCATCCATTTCGAGTTTGAGCGAGAGTTCCTTTTTTACATTTCACTAGATGAAACAGAATATCTTACACTTCGCCAGCAGACAATAGGTAATTCTCAAGTACTATCATATCTGAATTCAAATTATTCGCACACTCAAGCGCTACAATCAGTAGACACAGAAACTTCATACTTTTAGAAACAACACAAGTTTTCAGATATTCGGATAACCTAAATGCGAATATTTGAGGTGATGTTCAATTGCTCGTCTGCTCTACCAAATTCTGTAAATTCTTTGCATAGATTTCAAGGGAACCTGGTCTTTTATAGTAGAAGTGTCACGCTATACCCAATAATTTTGCTACCGTGAAACGAGCAATAATAAGCGGTTAAATTGGTATAATGTTACGTTGTAGCCTCAAATGCGAGCTATATTAGAATTGATAATAAAGCTGAGTCAGTAGGTAATAAACACCAAAGAAATACACATACATAGTTTAGTTGTTGAAAGTTATTGATAATCATACGAAACAACAGGAATAAATAAGAGACGTGAGCGTGCAAGATTTATCTGGACATTAACATGCAAGCGCCTCATGAATGATTGGAATGTATCGCGAGTGCTCGAAAAGTCAAGCAAACAAAGTGGACTGTTGTAATTATGGCGAACGTAAATAGAGCTGTTGAAAAGAAAAGCCAAATGATCCAAAGTCAGGAAGGCAACGTTCTTGTCACTAATATGCTGTAAGTAAGTAACATATAACATATGCTACCAAAAACCAAATATGAGGAAAAGGCGGCACGAAGCTTGGGAAGACAGGGCCTCAAATAGAGGGATCCGTTCGAGCGGGCCTCAAACAAGAGCACCGCTCGAGCGGCACCCCAATAAATGTGGGAGAGGCCTTGATACCGCTCGAGCGGACCTCAAATTGGTGTCGCTGCTCGAGCGGTACTCAATGAAAATTCTGCAACAGTGTGTTGGCGCTTGGACAATGTTGGAAAATGCGCACGATTTAAATTTTGAACGTAGCTTTAAGGAATTCTTGCCCTTTTTCTAGTTTCAAGATTTGAGCATTTTGTGTGTTTCCGTCACTTTTTCAAAACCTCTACCCCAAAACACAGCGATATACATCATTTGGATCGAAAATCTTGCATTTAGGTCGAGAATCCATCGAAATCCAATTTTTAATACCCCTCAAGCAGCATTCTGGCTTGCAGCTCTCAAAAATAATGCATTAATTCCATTTTTCGTATTCGATTTCGCTAATCTTCCGTTTCAGCAGAGACCTGCGACGCTTTGGATACGATGAACAACGCAAAACATGGATTCTCCCCCTATGAGTCTCAACCATCGCTGTTTTAAAAAATATTTTAATTTTCAACTCTCTGTGAAATTGTGTTTGCTTTTCAGGCTTTCTTTGATTAGTTTACTTCCCAGAAAAAAGCAAAAGCTCTTGCTTCACTAAAATCGGACAACAGTTGTGCCCTTTGATGAGTCTTGCTCAATTTTTTAAATAATAGCGTCTATTTTGCTCGTGCATGATCAATGGAATACAGTAGTAGATGTGATATTTAAAAAAATCAAGACCGTGTGTTATTTTGTTTGAGCTATTGCTATCATTATCAGAACCGCGTAAAAAAGAATGACCACAACAACGGCGAAAACATCGACCCTTCCGCTGAGCCTACCTGCAGTCGCTCGACCACGCAAGTATTCGTTATTATCTGCTCATACACCGATTCTGGCTGTTTTCCTTATTTTGATCATGTTATTACTTCTTTATTCCGGTTTGTTCCGATTTTGGGTTCATTGTTCGGTGTTCAATTTCGCTTCTGCTCGGTTCTCCTCTGAAAGTGTTCTTGTTCTCTGTCATGATTGACTGATTCCTCGAATTGTTTTCTTGTATTAGCTTTATGTGTATTGAATAGGTAATCTCTTCTTCTTTGTTTCCTGTTTCAAAATTTACATGAGATTGCTCATATTCGCCTGCAGGTAACATAACAAACTGCTTAGTGAACAGCCTAATGTATGTTTCGGGTTTAGCGTTCTCAAAACGTGGATTCGGACGATAATTTGTAGTAGGAACTTAAGTCCGTATTATATCTAGGCCCACATCCAATAAAATTTAGCAGTGAGAGGAAATATGCGGTTTTCCAGTGGAAGTAGCTATGTTGGATACAGGCCCTGGATGCTGTGAGGATATTTTCAGTGGAAACGTTTTTCCACGGGTAAACTGGATTGCCGTTCGTTTTTCTACTAGACATAGCTATATTGGACGCGGACCCTGATCGGCTGCGCTCGAGCGGAGCTCAATAGTCGCTCCAGCGGTCCCCAACGAGCGGGCTATTGGGGGCCGCTGGAGTGCTGTGAGTGTCTGACTAGTTACTGCCCAGCTGTGTTCTATTTTATGGCAGAGGATTAGTGTGCAGATAGATGAAGCTTCTTCTGAGATCCTTGAAAGTTTCTCCTGAGATCCTTGCCCGACAAGAGAAGGTTGTGAACTTACCGCGGACATTGGAAACGAGACCTATACGGTTTTGCAACACGTCTGATGGCGATTCAGAATCTGCACTTTGTTTTACATAGGACCTATCAAAGGTCGGTCGCGACTATCCGGAAATCGGCCGCCCACCGAGATGGTTTTTTGCGCAAATGAAGCGGTCCAGTATCACTATGGCATGCTGCATTAGTGAAGCCCACCGTATGGGATATAAGTTACTCAGTTATGGCGTAGAATGCGCGAAAAACCATCATTTTCTCGTGGGGCGGCCCAAGTTCCGGACAGTCGCGGTCGGCTTTCGGTAGGTCCTACGCAGAAACAAAGTGCGGATTCTGAATCGCCATCAAATTTCTACAAAACCGTATAGGTCTCGTTTCGAAGGTCCACGCTAAATTCGCAATCTTCTCTAGGCGCTGCATAGCCGTGCCGGTCTCTCCAAGGTAGGCGAGCGTGCAGGAGGAATGAGCTTCGTAAGCTCTATTAGGAAAATTTCCGAAGAAATAAAGAAATATAGAAATTTTCCTGATAAAGGTTAAGTACTCGTATATTTTCCAAGGGCTAACCAGTACGGTTTGTGGGATTCATTTGAAATTTTTTAAACCAAAAATTTACATTTCAAATTTGTAGTGGAGACTAACCAAACTTAGTTATTTCAAACATCTCTTTCGCAACGTATACTGTTTTTATAATTTTCCCTTCGCTCGAATCCTTCCTCTGCAACGATAACGCTGTTTTAATTGAAGTTGCTATAAAACATGCCCGATCAAGCTAAGAGCGTATAATCGAAAAAATAGCGCAATCATATTGCAGTAATTTTTATTGTACGAAGTTCTTACTTGAATTTTACCCTATTTTCACCTTTGCTTTTCTACAACCTTTTTTCGGAGCTCGAAATTAGAACTGCACAAATGAGTTTTACAGCAGCATTCAGCGTTTACGAAGAGTTGCGAATGCACAATTTTTTCAAATAAATATAATAATGCCCTTGAGTTACTTATTGTTAAGATTCACCGAGGAATACACTCATTGTAAGTAAAATTTGTACGCAATTTCAGTGCAGACAAACGTTACTAGCAATTTGAGAAAGCGTCTAGTCTAGTAACTAATCCTGCTTTTCTGTAATTATAAAGAGGCTGCGGACGAAACGGCATGAGTTCCGTAAAGCCTCATCTTTACCTTGTAAAAGGTGGCCCAACTAAATAGATATTCAACATCTATCTCACTGTTAAAAGTATTTTTCAACAAAAAACTTTGTATGCGTGTTTTTTAGAAAACCTATTTGTTGATGCAGCAGAACAGATTGCGAATCTTCTCCTTGCTTTGAAAGTCAGAACCTGAACGTTTATGAACAGCTAACACAACATAAACGTGAAGGGTGTAAAATTCAAACTAACTAAAACCACAGCAGCGACTTAGATTGAAAGTCGCGGGAATTTTAGAATGTTCGGAAATTTCCAGGCTTAATGGGAATTCAAAACTTGCAATCTTTAAAAAATACCGCTTAAAAAAGTTGCTGTAAGGGCAATCGAAGGACCGCTTACCTGCGACCTGATATCGTCAGCATCCACGGCGGATACGAATAAGAAACAGTTAGATCCATCTAGGTAGCCCCATTATGTGAACATCCTCTGCAAAGCTAGCATAAACCGCAGTCACAATGCCATTTTGGCCTCGAAAGTTTCCTAAAATCAGGAACAACTGCACGCTTTCAAGAAGCTTTTGCTCAGTTCAAATGTTCGAGCCGTTTATGTTTGTATTTCACACCAAATATAATAAGGAGAATTGAAATTGAAGGCCATCTTTGGGATGTTATACCATTAAAGGAAACGTTTAAAATGTGTAAATATTCAAATGGAATTGCAAGAAAGTCAAATGATTTCCGCAGTAACTCAAAGCAATTGCAGCCAAAAAGATCATAGAAACAAAGTCCATGTAATAGAAAAACAGACGAGAGCCTGCGTGGTGCTAAACTCAATCAGCGAGAAAAGAAAAGGAATAGAGAATGACAATTCGAAATTACGTACGATTGTAATAATGGCGATACCATCAAAACATCGGACATTCAATCGCGCAAGCTACAACAATCGGTAAATAGTGAATAACTTGTTATACGCAAACGCGTGAACTCTAGATATCATGCAAAGACTTTCATGGATTACAGTGCGGTGCGACCATGGCCATTTCACGTTAAGATCTACAACATGTGTTCAGAAGAAAGAGCTACGCAGTGCTTGCCGGGCGCGTCCGCACACCGAACAAGGAACTCTTTGCCAAACTCGGGACAATATCTACCAATTCTTGCACTAACTCACCTTTTGACAGTGCTGGTTCACTTTGAAAGACTTTCCAAAGTCGTACTTTTGCCTTTAAAATTCCAAAGCGTGGAAATTATTTGGAACCCTCACTAAGCAGCAGTTAATTGCTCTACATCTTAAAAAGGTAATTCATAACCTCCCTACAAATTAGGGGCAGTGACGAAAGGTAGAAACAAGCTACATTAAGCTTTTAGTGCAAGTGCCTGCAAACATTTCGTAGACTTTGAGTATAATGTAGTTCTTCTATAATTCGTCGGGAAACCGCATTCAAAAAATACGACAAAAATGGTTACAGCAGTCAGCAGAAGCGTTCAAATTGTGTCATGCTTCTTCTCAGCATCATACACTGCTAGTACAGAAATAAAGACACGCATTAAGGCGCTTAGAGTAATTCTCTGATTTCATTGACCACACTGAATAAACTTCATCAAGTCAAACCTCAAATCGACGGCTGCTCCGAATGCACAAAGCATAAGTTTTCTTTAATCTCTATCAGAAAGTTTTTTTTTTCCGTTTCACTACATTCAAGAAAATGCAAAACCAAGTACATCTGAAGTTCGAAACATTCTAGCCTTCATCATATCTCCCTGGCTTTGGCTTCCTTCAACCTCTCTAGAAACTGTCTGTTGCCCTCTCCAAGCTACATTCGCTGGGACAGCAGAAAGCGCGCACTGACTCGTAGTTGGTCTCACCTCCATATAGTTTCTTGTGGGTCACATTCCTCGCGTTAAGCCTCTATCATGCTTTTCTCGCTTGCGAGCTCGCAGTGTCATAGGGGTAATCAAATGCCTGCGTAGTAGCCCTACAGCACTGGCGACCTGGCGAGCGATGAAAGTATGACTGGGGCTTCAGAAGGACCCCCAAAATGTCTGAAAAGAATGAAAAAGAATAAAGAGCGAACGGAGTTCACTTCACGTTCCAATGCATCTGCTGAATTTTGCTCCCTGTACAAGCTGTATGCACATATTTTGACAGAAGAGATTTGCGCGCCATTTGATACAGCCGGCAGCTGTTCAGGGAAGAATTAAAGGCAGTGTACCACGAAATCTGAGTTTCTGTACACTTGTACACCAATCGACGCCTTTTGGTCCGTTATGTCCACTGCTAAAGCTCAAGCGAAAAGCTCCCCTCCGCTTTCGAGAAAAACTGCCGAACAGCGTCCTGTTTTAGGATGTACGAGTTGATATACCAAGATGATGTGTCCGGTCAGCAGATTTGTTCTTTCATGTCTCTGTTCAGTATTTCTCTACATTAGCTTCAGAAACATGGCGCTGTTCCGCGATTTCTCTCGAAAACATCTGGGAATTTTCTGCAATGGATAGAAGAGATCAAAGGCGTCAGTTGGTACCACAAAACTCAGATTTCGTGGTACGCTGCCTTTAATGATGAGCTAGAAAATTTTGAGTAACAGTTGCATTTAACTCTAACAAGACTGAATAGTTTTGGAACATAGTGATAATGCATTTTAATTCACTGGATACGTCTTAAACTTAAATACCTGTAAATGCACAAGAAATATACGTCATTCTTGCCTTTTTTTACACTGCAGGCCACGAAATTCGGATTTCGTAATTCAGATTATGAGTGTGTGCTTCAGCATTTGCGAAATCTTCAGTATGTGTTAAAAGCCAAGTCGCCTTCCCCTTACCCGTAAAAACGGTGATGTTTCGAGTTTACTTTATAGTGCCTTCGCTCAAGCAGTGAGAGAAATTACCTCCGCTTTGTTCCTTTCGAAATTATACTAAAGAATAGCTTTCCTTCACGGTTACTTGATAACTGCACCAAAACATCTTGTCATGCCAAAACATTGTTACAGTGGTACAGTTGCACATATACAACGACAAGAAGTGTTTTTGTCCTCAAAACTTCGTTTGTGATCTTACTGAACTTTCAGTCAAACAAAAAGCAGGTCACAGAAGTCGCGTGCGATACGACTTTGTTCCCTCTTTTTTTTTCAAAAATTCATTTGTGCAGCAAATTGACGTCCGCTACACTACAAACTACACTTAGAAAACCACTGCGAAGCTGTCCTTTTTTCATTTATGTGAACTGTGAGATTTAGGCCTGTAGTAAAGTTCACTCAGCCGAGATCCAACGAAAAAATTCTCAGCACAACCTTGGCAAGGCCCACTAGTTTCCGAGGATAGTCAGCTGACCCCATTGCAGAAGTTAATCCAAAACTCTGGGAAATTATCCCAGCACATTCCTAACTGTGCAGCTTAGGAAAATGTGAATCAGCACCAATACATCAGTAATTTCCTTAAGAAAATGCATGATTCAAAACGAAGAAACATTCGACTTTTCTAGATCAAAACGGCTGATGGCGACTAAGCAGTAGATCAACAGTGAATAACAACTTCCGATATTTCGTGGGCCTTCTTCTTAGCTGAAACTAATTCGCTCAGCTTCCCACAACGAGAAATGCTCTCAAGCAATATATAATGAGCATGATTTCCCTTTTTCTCCATGCTTCCGCAATATTTCGTGCCGCTTCTTCGTGCGTTTGTGCTAAGAATCCGCGCTCTAGCGCGATTCCTTCCTGTTACAGATCTGGCTCCATTTTGCACCAACTGAGACTTTTCTAAGTTGCTCCCGAGCAACTTAGAAAAAAACTCAGTTGACCTTCTTCTGCGTCTCCTCATATGTGGGTTATTTCGCACAAAAACTCAGACTGAGTTTTTTGAAGAACTAAGGCTGAGTTTTGGCCGAATATCGGCGGCTCATCGTACTTTTTCTCAGCCGAGGATTCTATCTGTCAGCAAAGCTTGTTACTTTATATTGGCGGCTGCCAGTACAATTCAAATGATCTGATTGGTTTTCAGTGGAGTTATCATTTAAGATCATCTTAGCTGAGTGAACATTACTACGGGCCTTAGGCTGCGCTGTAAGCATGTTGCTCTCAGTTTCAGCCGCAGAACGGAATATACATGTACGACTTGAGAACATATAACTCCTCGCTTAACCTTTTTGCGACAATTGGCTCAATGTTGAGCCGCGCCTTTTGGCCACGCGGATAAGCGCGATCTAGCGTTGAACCACACGTCACTTCGAGGTTTCGTTTATTTTAGATTTTTCAAACTGATCAAAATGAATCAAGACGTCTACGTTATGTGTGCAAGGGTCAAGGTATCCTCCTTAATGTTCATATAAATTAATTACAAATATAAATCGACAAAGAAGCGGATCTATATAAAGACGCCATTTCACCGTCATATTGTTTTTATTAGATTTTCGGCCTGTAAAGGGTTGTTCTTTGCCTAAATACCCTTTGCCTTTATTGGAACGGATTACATCTTAATAAAAGCAGTTGCAGTTTCATGAACCTGTTTTTTTTAACTTATGTGCTCTCTTTGCAGAAACTCGTAAAGTTTAGCCTCATTCTTGCTGCATAGTTTGGAGTATATTCGCACCAGAACATTGGGATGTTCCTGATCTGTGAAGCAGTTGAGATTCCACCAATATGTCAAATTTCGACGCTCCTGGATTTTTCTGAGCGACGTTAATGAATTAAACAGACACACACGTACACTCACATACTAGCATCCTTCCCGCTTTGATGATTAATTCAAACTGATCAAAAGTGTTTTAGGGGTGGACCTATACTTTTGCTACGCACTGTATACTATAGACCTGATAATACCGATGGTTATGCATTTCATTAAAGATTTGAAACAATCTCTATTGTTTTTGGAAGACTGGGAGAAATTTAGAAGACACCCTTTCAAGTGTCCAAAGACTTTTGCAACGACCTAATATTATATGCTCTGCAGCTGACAGCGCTACTGCTAACAGAAGAAGAAAATGAAAGTACAGTGCTAGAGGATCCGTTCCGTACTTTCTTACGGTAGTTCACCTTTGTGCTGTTTCCACAATGTTTTCTTGCCTGCACTTTTGAAAATCCTTAAGAAAACCTGTTTTACAACTAGCGGCAATTTTTTTCTTTTCGAGCATGTTCTTCAACATTTCATTTTACTAAATAGTGCAAACAATCAAGAAGAGTGCGAGAAACGCAGTACCATTCAAAAAAACGACGAAGATAGCTTGAATACTGTAAGCCAAAGATCTAAAACAAAGTTACAAAGGCTTAGCAGTTTTCGTCTGGCATAACGAACTAACCAGAAACCTGAGAAATTAAAATGTCTTGCAAAGTCTTCCAAATACTTCGTTAAAATATCCTATCTATCAGCAAGCGCTTTGCAAATGTGAAACACAATCTTCTGTTACCCTCTCATCACCGCCACTACATATGGTAAGAGTTGATTATGGCATTTCACACCCTTAATTGACGTGAAATTTCAGCATATAACTAGAAAATTTTAACCTTCTCGCGACTGCAGCTCAACATTGAGTCGCAGTAGCGAAAGGGTTGAACCTGAAGCTTGAAGCTACTCTAAGATTTCAGCGTTCATACTGATTCTTCAAACCAATCAAAGCGAGATCACAATGCTAATCCTGCATCTGAAAATGCCAAGCTGCGATCTTCCTATTCATGAGTAAGAGGTTGAAAAGGAAGCAGCTTTAAATGAAACATCATTTTGCTGTACTTCTTGATTACAGTGCTTCCCCGAAATGTTGTTTTTGTTATATCGTCGGAGTACAAAGTTGTTTCTTATTACGAACGCCTCTCCGTTTATTGGAGCGAATTATATCTCTAAAAAGGTAGCCAATTTCTATCTCGGCCTCTTTTTACTTATCTTATCACCTTTTCTTTGCTCCTTTGAAAAAAAATCATGAAAGAAAAGCTTTTGCAGCATTTCTTTCATGAATTTTTTTCATTTCCTTTGAAAATGGCTAGCCATCTCTTGATTATGCCTCTATTGTACAGGCTTCAAGGAAAGAAGTTTTTTAAACAGCTAATGCTGCAAAAGCTTTTAGAAATATCAAAAAATGCGGAGAAATAAAGTTGCAGAAAACGTGTTGACTAAATCCCAAGCTTCAACATGTAAGAGCTTGAAGCCAATTTGAGTAAGCTAGTGGTCCTAAAGCAAATCGCAAGTAGACGTCGCTTTCGGTGGTCCCATGCAAGTTCGCGATTTTTGCCAATTTCTGCTCCGATTTAAAAGATATGTGATGGTTTCGATTCTACTATTCACCTAACCAGGGAATGCCGTAGACTTGAAACGATATCGAACGGGACTAACTCTATTTCATAGGTAAACGCGCCGATAGAAAAACGCTGAAGTATGGCACACTAGTTTTTGCTTAGCATAAGTCACTCATCAGAAAACTAGCCCAGTTTTGCTTTAAAAATCACCAGAAATTTAGTGTTTCCTACAAAATAAAGCAGATTCTAGGGCAAAACCTTTTTGCGCACAATTTTTCTACCTATCCAGTCAATCATGTCAATAGAAGGAATTTGCAAAAACCCTAATTTCAAGTTATTTGAAGCAAAATTAAGCGGATTTTCGAACGTCGTAACTTAGGTTAAACAAAAACTAGCGCCTTTATCCTACCCTACGAAAATGATATATCGGTTAGAAAGACCCTTGAAGCGCTGCGGATTCTCTTGCGAGATGTTAAAATTAACAACAGAAGCGAGCATATCTCTCACCAATGATCTTATGCCATTTCTATCACTATACCAGTGTTGATGTTCCCTTTTTCGGTCTACTCAATAGCATTCACAAATCATCTACAGGCAAGCTAAACTGTTGCGGTCAACCGCACAACTGGTGATGCACTCGGTAGGTTCATTTGCTATGCGAAGCTTTCTGTCCTCTACCCAAGAGAGTTGAATGCTCCGTAGAGAAGAGATGCTTGGCGATAAAGAGCTCAAGTAATAAAACGTAAGAAAATTCCAGGCCTCTGAGGAAAACGTTATTGTCGAAACCTATGGCCAATAAAGTACTTCTATAACAACCTCGAAGGCGTAGAAAAACTTATGTAACCCTAACGCCTTCAGCGTTTTTCTACCGTAGCGATTACCTGTAAAATACAGCTCGTCCGGTTCGATATCTTTCCTCTAGCCTAAGTTCAAGGGGTTCCCTCGTAAGCCGGTGGTAGCGACTCCTCCGTTTCATGCTCTTTTCGGCTGAATTAAGATAGCATGTTCTTATGTAAAGCTGGCAGCAAAGCTAACATTGTGCTTAAAACTCCTTCTGGGGTGGTAGTATGAACAGTTTGAGCAGGCCAACTGATTGCTATCCCTCATCACAGTGTTCGTGTAATTGTTCAGACAATCACGATCATCACCCATTCTCTAATTATAGAAAGCTGTGCATTCACTTACCCTATCTCAAGCGATCGTGCTTCTCACGTCAACACATTGTGGCAAGGCATAGATACCAAACACGATCAACTGCGTCCGTTCAAACAGTTGATAAATACCACCCTTGGTTGAGTGCACGTTTGTTTAGACACGCTGCCTTCTAACTTGTTCATTTTATGCTTGCCTGAAAGAGGGCGACTCTTCCGAAACTCAGACAGGGTAAAAGTTCAAAATTCATATTAATTTTTAATTCTTCGCGATAATCCATCGTAGCCATTCGAAGCATGTACCATAAAGATTCGACGCCCCTTAATTGCTCATGTCATAACTTCTCACAGACTGTAGCTAGAGCAGTAACCTTTAATTGCTCAACGAGTTTCCGTGAGTATTTCGACTGAAAGAGCTATTATCGTCATAACTCTAATAGAATTTTCTTCGAAACAAAAAGTAAGTAGTTTATAACTCGCTTTGTGTAGAGTTGCCGACTTTCACGTGGAAAAGATATAGCGCTGTATGCCTCCCTGAAATTTACCGTGAACCACTAACGGTTACACAACAGGTAAACTTATCAAAATGCACGCAGAATGAATGAAAAAACTCAGCTTTAAAGCTGTTTGATTAACACGGTTATGAGGCATACTTAAAAAGCGATAGCACTATTATTTTTGCACTAAATTCTACTGCAGGCGACGGCCCCATTAATTTAAAGCTATATTTCAGGAAAAGCGAAAACATAGTGACTTAATCACAAGTCACAACAACGGAGTTCTGACAGTCTTTGTATGAATGTTCAGCACTAACTGCAATGATCACATAGAGATTGGCAGTGTAAAAAAAGCTACTTCAAGGTCCCATATAGGTTTAATGGAAGTGACAGTTCCTTTGGCAAGTATTGGTTTTAATTACAGTCATGATGTTCACTACAATACTTGCAGTAATAACGAGGTTAGTAAAAAGGAAACTTGTGTTGAGATCTGGTAGCCGTTTGCTGTGCTCGAAGAGATGTAAGTTGTCGTGAAATCTACGGTACAGGAGACGATATGGAGCTGAGAAGAAATAGAAATGAAAACTGGAAAAGCAAAGCAGCTACTGATATGAGACGACGAATATATAAACAAGACAGAAGTGAACTAGCATTGTCCAACTAATCATTGTTAGCCAGCACTGGTAGTATTAGCGAAAAATTCTACACCGTCGAAGCACAGGCTGCACGGAATACGTAAACTTGTTTCTGAACATAACTATAAATGACTGCAAGCGCATTTGTCTAAGGAGCGCAAATGGAGAAGAGTACAATAAGAGTACAATTACATTATTTTTGAAATGTACATACAAAGTGCGTACGGATTTTGAGCTACCAATATGTGCACATATGTGTTCAAGAAAAAACGTCATGAAAGAGTGGAGAAAAGTGACATGGCTGATATGCACTGCGAATACCATCCAGAGTGAGTCAAGTTACCTAAGAGCAATTCCAGAGCGACAAACAAAGCGGAAGCTCCGTCTTCTCTGAAAACATACTCAGCGATAGATAACTGACTCTGCTCATGAACCTGTTAAGCTATCGTGGACACTGTTCCTCCTTTTGGTTACAATAGGCAAAAAGCATTACTAGCACACAAGTCTGCGATTCCGGCTACGCCGGACCTCAGAGTTTTTTTGGGGTGCTCGCTTTGCTCGCACTTCAGGAACCACACTGTGGTTTTCGTGAAAAGGGCTTGAACCACTTTCAGATAATTCTATTTAATTATACTAAAAAATGCAACAACTTTTTCTAATAAAAATAAGGAGTAAGAAATCAGATGTTGTTCCATGCGCAGAATTTTAAGGCATAAATGTAAAGGGGCGTCATTCTAATAAATTTTTAGAAATTACACAGCCAGTTCCTCTCATTGGCCAAAGAAGATTTATCAGCTTCAAACAGTCTGCATGTCGGTAAACTAAAAGCGGATGACGCTTTGTTTTTTTGCGGGAAAAAACACTGCAGATTTTAAAGAATGACTTTTTCGGAATCCGACTGTAGCCGGACCTGTGGCTTTTCCTGTAGCTTTCTCCGCACGCACTTTTGAAATAGCACCACGATTCCCATGCGAATTTCGTTGACTGATTTGAGCAAATGCAAGCTTTTTTTACCAGGCTGAAGAGCAGGGAAACAGAAGATGTACTGTTTAGAATTTTAAATATAGAACTTTCAAAAATAAAACTAAACTGTTTAAAAAGCACACAGCTGACAATGGGATGTTACTTCCTTCATCTCTTATAGACAACACCATTTTCTAGGGTGCTAAGTGTGTGTGTTTACTTCATACTGACTCTACACTGGTAGACTAACATTGATAATTGATAGCGGAAATAGGTTCGTTTGGTAAACAACCAAGCAGCCTATTCCTCAGAAAGAAAAAAAAAAGGCAATTTTGGAAGACCCCTTTTTGGAGGTGATAAGAAAAAATAAAAAAGTAGTGCACATCTGGCCACCATTCTGAGCTCATCCATATAAATTCCATAGCTTATCGCTTAATAGGGGCTGAGAAAAAGTCCGTTACCAACATCTTGAGCCGATTACTATATACATAGATATACCTATTCGTGAACCGGCTACTCTGATAGCGACAATATCAGTTATTTCAGACAAACGATACGTCGAGGAGGAATTGGAAGGCAATTTTTCCTTTGCAAGTGGAGGAAATGTAAGGATAAAGCGTGCACGAATTTAGTTTTAAAGGAAATTGCATCTCAGAAACAATTTGCCAAATGCAGTAGAAGATATCAGGGGTCGACAAAGATGTAAAGCTTAGTAGGAAAAGAAAATCTGGAACGGCATGATAAAGGGTGGGAAGAAAGCGAAAAGAGAGGCTTGGTGAGTAGTACTGAGATAATGGAGCTGGCAAACGTAACAGCAGCAAAAAAAAACTTTAATGGCAGAAAAATCACAACATCTCCACCTTTCTTAAAAGAAGAATGAAAAACAGAGAAAATTACTAAAAAGAGAAAGTGGAGGGATCTTAAAATTTTGCGTTTCAAATTCGACTTGATCTAGGTTTAGCGCCATATTTTCCCATTCCTAGCTTTAGGGGCAGCATCCACGCTTCGATACTCTCGATGATTCTGAAAGGGGGCCTCATAGAACGGGCTGAGGTTCAAAAATCATTCCTGACGGAGAAGATCGCTCCAAAAAGCAAGTCGCTCGTAAATGCGCGATTACGCGGAAGAGCTTGTCGTCGCGAGCTTGCTATTAGAGCCCCATTTTGCTTAAATGAAAAGATCCGAAAGAAGATGAAGGAATCTCACAGTTTTATTTATGATCAGTCATTATGGTATTTCAGCTGGAGCACAGGGAGAGATGAACAACTCGTGCGTGAAATCAAGCATGTACACGGGACGCATATTGTGCACCTATTTTGTTCGTCAAGTGTGACGTGTGAGCAGAGATTCTTGAACTCTAAACCTTTTTTGAAGTCCTGCTTTGGAATCCATTAAGAGCTCAGAATTCTTTTTGAGTGTGGATACTGCCATAGTCGAGAACGCTAAACGATGCTTCAAGACAACCTTTCCTTTCGAGGATTAGATGGATTTCTGTTTAACAAAAGAGACGGAAAATGGCATGAAAAAAAAGCATTTCTCTATCTTGCATCGTGCATCTCTGGTACAGTTCTTTCCTCCCTATATTCGAGAAAAAATATAATGCGCATTTCGAGCAGACAAAACATGCAAGACAACAACAGCAGCAATGCATTCAGAAGTTACAGCTGAAATAAAGTATACCACCTATTAGTGGCGGTCGCAGAAATTTTTTGGGGGGAGGCCCCCCTCAGGTTGAAGGGGCGGGGCGGATGGCGTGGCCAAAAAATGGTCTTGAATTTTTGAAAATATGTTTGAAGGTTTTTAGAAATAAAAGGCAGTATTTTAAATCAAAAATGAAAATTATCTTCTAGAAACTGACTCTTTTTCAATACTTCTTCTTTTTTGCTGGCCGAAATCTACGTATAAATAAGAACGCGTAGTAATTTTACGAACAAGAGATAATGTCCCAGAAACGCGCTCAAATTTGACAGCTGTTTATCCCTGATCTCTTCATCGACCGCATCATCTTCAACAGTTTTCAGTATATGATTACAACAGCTGTTTTTATTGAGTGTTGCCAGCCAGGGCATAGTGTAATTTTACGTCCTACCACCGAAGCTGCCGGGATTCCAGTGCTTCTCGAGCTTCCGATTAAAGACCTTCGAATAAAAAAGAAATTCTTGTACCTCTAAAGATTTCTTTGGTTTTTTTTTAATCGAGAGGTATTTTTAGAGAATGTGGTTAAGTTGCTTTACATAATAACCAAGATTATTCCCAATAGCGACTGAAATCAAGGACATAAGTTCGTTGTGCCTGTACCTACTTGCCGACGAAGAAGAATGTGAAGAAAAGGATTAGATTGCTGATATATGCATCACAGAACGCGCTACTTTGCATGTGATCAAGCACTTCATTACATACTATAGAAGCTGATGCAGTAATCATCAATAAATTCTGTTACGTCAAAAAGAAATGCAGCGCAAAGTACGGTGAAGACGCGTCATACGACGATCTATGATGCCGACATTAACGCAGACAATCTACTTGCTAACTAGTTCGAGACAGCAAGTCATTGAGGAAACAATATCTACCATTCGATCTTCGAGCTGAATTTACCTTAAGTGCTATGTTTAAGGCACCTCTCAACTGTGAAGAGTTTGAACTACTTATCTGCAATGTCGCGCACATCTACAACTATCTAACGTCAGGTTTAAGTGTCATGTCTACCATGGAAATTAGTGGACATTGAGTCATATGTGATCAAGAGCTGCATTCTGAATGCATTCATGTGCCCAAAAGTGCTTTTAACGACGTTTATGAATTTTTGCGATGTTTTCTCTACTCCTCATTCCGGTATGTCGCCTCATCGTGGCATGGGGGTGGCAATGGACGTCGAACTGCGAAGTACAGCGTAGTTTATCTTCCGGTAGGACCACTCAAATTGTGAAGGAGCTCGAAATTTGCCTAGCTAAGTGCAGACCGGCTGCAAAGTGTACTGCCCCTGGCAGCATACCGCTGGTCGATACTACTTCTGATCCACAAGGGTTCGGCGACTGCCTCTGGTGAAAACCAAGCACGCCTTGGCAGGGCTGCCTGGTGTGGGAGAATAAAAACTATCTTGCCTTGTCCAGTATAGATCCTGCCTCAGTGCCCTTGCACGCCGGGCTCTGTCTGCTACGACGTCGGCGACATGACAACCGATGAGAGGCGATCATATCTCAGCTCTCACAGCACCTCGTCGGATTCGGGCCAAAACGACACGTCTATGAATCGCCATGGAGACTGTTTCTTGGTCTGCGCCTACAACGCTAGAACAATGTCCAGCAACACCAATGTCAACGCTCTTCTTGAAGCCATCAAGTACCATGTGATCGCCCTGCGGAAGACCAAGAACAGGAAAGGAGGCGTGAGACACAGAAGGAAGGAACGTTCGTCATTCGTGATGAGAAGATCCGAGGACGAAATGTTGGCGGCGTCGGCTTTGTCGTACACCCAGCAGTCGCTCATCTCGCTGACTTGCACAAAGTCCTATCACCTCGCTTTACTGTACTCCGCCTCCACCCTTCACGCTAGAAGATCACCAGCATCATTAACTGCTATTAACCACGTCAGCAAGTGATGAGCTCGAACTGGAGGCGTTCTAGGAAGAGTTGGAATAAGCGATTCACAACGAGAATTTCTTCTACAAATTCGTTCTCTGAGACTTCAACGTAAGGATTGGGAAAGCGCAGAAGCCGAGAACAGGACTGGAAATTTTGGACTGGGACTCCGAAACGACAATGGCAATCGTCTCTTTGGGCTCTTCTCCGCCACTCGACTGTTCCATATAAACCTCACCTTCATGAAGAAGAAATAAGTGGACAGGTGGACTCGGGGGCTACCCAAGGGCACGACTCACGCGGAGATCCATCACTACTCACCAACCGAAAATAATGTCTACTGGATGTTTCCGTAGTTCCATCTTTCTGCAGTGGCTTTAATCACCGTCTCCTTCGAGCAGAGGCGTGACTCAGCCATATAATTGGAGAAGAACATCTGCCATAGCTTGAACAGGAGGAAGGATGCCGTGTATGATGTTGCCTTCCTTGAGGAGTCCTTGCCTATATATGATTGGCCTATCGGTGAGGACCCAAAGGAATACTACAGCATGCTTCTTAGAGGACCGTAAGCCTGCGCAGAACGAGCCGTGAAACTCCGCTCAACACACTTGGAACGCATTTGGAAGGCCACCAAGGAGCCGGCGAGAAGAAGTAAGGCTTTGAAGCTAGATCCGAATGCATCATATTTCGAGCGCCTGTGACAAATATTAGCTGAAGAAGAGCTTCGTAGGAGTATCTTCGAAGGTACAGGCAAGCAAGACTTTTGGAAAAAGCACAAAGACGGACAAGTCTGAAGAAATGCCGAAGGGACCTCCAGGAGTACTATGTTTCGCTGACTGCACTTCGGAAGGAGGACGGAACTACAACATCCCGTTATGAGGTGGAATTGGTAACGTAACG
>KN549933.1:39115-54448 GCA_000797555.1 Oesophagostomum dentatum | reverse complement strand
ATTCTCTTACATATTATTATAGCTTGTGTCAAAGATCCTTCCTTTTAGTTCCTTCTTTTTTCCATACAAACTATGTTACTTCAAGTTTCAGGGCATTATAAGAGCATCTTCAACGTATACAAATAAATAAATACAGTAATAGTGACTATGGGGAGAAGAAGAAACTATCTAAACGACCTCAAGAGAATTCTATAATAAACGTGGCGAAGGGAGTGAAGGATCGAAACTCGTCCGGTTTCAAGATTGGGCATGGCAGTCAAATTAAGCGCTAGCAAAACTCGTCCATTGGAGGACGCCCTTGACTATCAGCGTTTGTAGTCAGTCAATCGGCGTAAACAGCAAACAAAGTGACCGATGACACCTACGAAGGGAACGCTGAAGAAGGAGGGTGCTAATGGTCAAGACTGGGCTAAAAATAGGCTGCAATGAGGCGACTATAGCTTTGCACTTTTTTTCGATAAATATTATACTGTTACGGCACGTTAATTGAAGTTCATTGAAGCGTGGACAACTGAATACACTTAAGGATGTATCATATGTGCTTCCATCACATGTAGAAATTTCAAGAGACAGTTGAGAGATGGAGAAGAAATAGCAGATTAACTGGATTGTCAAATTCAACTGAGAAAGAGAACGTCTTTAGACCTTGAAAAAGAGAAGAGTAAAAATATGCTTCGGATCTTACTAAGCAGTACTAACTGTGCGGGCGAAAGTAACTTTTAATCAATCACTTTCTCCTGTTCAGAAATGCACACAGAAGTTCAGAGCCTCGTTGTTTCGGTCTGGGTAGAGCAGGTAAATTAAAATATTATTGGTGCTGCAAAACCTGCAATATTTCCAGGAAAAGTTGCGGCAGCGTAAAAATAGCATAAGTAAAACTATGGTTACGAGAAGAACATTTAGTAAACCTAAGACTTGGTTTCTAATCGATAGGCTAAAATTTTATTCTTTTGAGCTACTGTACAAGAACCATGAAGGGATAGCGTGGGGAGGGGAGAAAGCAAGCATTGTAGACTGCAAGTATCATAAGGACATCTCAGACAATAACATCAGGGAGACTCGAGGTACTATAAAAGTGGGCATGGTCCAAACCTGGAGACCCGTGGGGTAATTAGCAGAGCATCGGGAGACCAGAGGGATAACTAGCGGAGTACCGTGGGACCCGAGGGATACTCAGCCAAGTAGCGAGAGACCTGAGGGTGACAGTGAGGAAGCGAACGGTGATAAAGAACCATCAGCACAATGGTAAGCATTTTTGAACGTGTGAATAGTCAAATGAATAACGCTGTGGACCTTAAAGCAGAGCAAATCAGGTCAAGGTGAGGTCAGATCTGATGAGCTGTAGTAGGCTCCTAGCTGCATAGAAATACGTGGATTCAGTGTTCATAGCTAGTACACGGAGCCAGTGCTAATTCCTATTCATAATTCATGCGAATTGTCGAGGAACACGTGACAAACACGAAAATACAAAGTGTTTTCAATATAATGGTTTGGCATCAGACAAATATAAACAGCGGTAGAAGAACTAGTTCAGCGCGTTTATCTACGGAGGAACATTACCGGAGACCTGAGGAGCATCAACGGGGGGACCCCAGGATCAGTCGATGAGTCTCCCGGCAGTCGCCCTCAGGTCTCCTGTGTTAGTGTCTGAGAGTATGATAGCTGTAGTAAGATGGTGTAAGAAAAACGAAGGAAAGGCACTTAGGAAAGAAAATCATGTCAAAATTAAAAATATTCTCTGCTTAGAAGCTTTAGATTTCCAGAGTCAGAAAAGGAGTTAAACTTTTTCCCGTACCCCGAAAAAATCTTCTCTAAAAACAGAACGTTTCGGAGTAACGGTAAAGCACTGACGAATCGAAATAGAATCAACAGCTGTCCTCCTCGGAACGCCATGCTTGGCTTTGGACGCAAAGCAATATAGAGTATGGCAAAGTAGATTCACAAGGGAATGGGGAGGTGTTCTGAAGTACCACGTACTAGTAAAACGACTGGTCCCAACGGTCGCTTTTAAGTGTATAAAGCGTTGTATGCATGCATAGACTACAACTGGCTAAAATCGTACATGTCCTTTTAGGGAAATGAATATTAGTGCCAGCTTTATCAAACCATTTTGAAATAAGTTGCACTTTCCCGTCAAATATCTATCGATAAGGATGCAAGCACTTATTTGTCGTCATTAGAATTCTCGCTAATACGTATGATATAGACGAAGCAACCTTTACTTTCTCGACTTTAAATCTAAAGCAATGTTGTATTTGCAGAAAAATTGAATTTCAGAACACTTGAAGCTGTCACCACGAACAAACACTGCATGGAAAAGTAATAAACTTCGGCAAAGCTTTCAATTAAGCAGAGAAAGATGTTTACCTCGAAGGTTTCTCTGAAATTAAATCTAAAATCTGGGCTGTTGGTGTTTTCGGACGTGCAATGGTAGCTTGCGGGGAAGAAACCAAGAAATGAAGGAAAGGAAAGGAAGGCGACGTGAGGGAAAATTAAATTCCTTACGTCAGTAGGAAGGAAACTGCTTGGAGATTACAGCTAGACTTTAAAGCGCGTTTTCTGATCAGCTACCTTCACAGTTAATTCATGTTCTTGTTAATTTTGTATTCTTTGTTGAAGAGTTCGAGAGTTCCTGGTCGGAGCAGATTTGAGCTAATGAAATGAACTTCGAAAAGTTACGAAGACAAAAAAGAAGGGAAGAAAAAGAAAACGAGGCTCCACAGTTATTTTAGCAGCAGCTCACACAACCATTTCACGAAAATTTTACAGAACTTTTGAACTACTCCAACTTAAATGATCCCTCATAAATGTTGTGATGCAACTAATGTTTGAGCATTGCAGTTGTAGAAAAGTTTGACTAGTGGAAGCGTCGACTTCGCTTACCTGAGCTGTTTTTGACAGCGTACTCTTACATTTCATAGGGAGAATCCACAATTCTTGAGAACTACAGCAGTTTTGTTCGAGAACGAAAGTTGGGGGTTTGTGCATGCAGAGGAAAGTCAAGAATTTAGTAGCACCAGAAAAAAAAAACAGGCAATTACGAATAACGTAAGAAAAACCAAATTCGGGTCACCTTCAGCAATTCTACTGCATGTTTTCAGGAGCAATTTTGTTGTTTTTGTGTAGAATGACATAGCAGGAGCAATTTTGGTAGTCAAACAAAGGCAGCTAGCTTTTTTAAAAGCAGCAATTTACGCCATCCTGCAAGAATGACAAGTCTCTAAGTGCTGTGTTACGGAATTGTAGGATATATTCACATGTAACTTAGAACCCTACGTAAACCAGAAAAGGAGTGGAACATGCAAAGGTTTAACCTGTTACAGCTGGCCCAATAGGAAGTTTTTGAACTCTAGAAACATTAGTAATTTCTAGAATAGCTGAGACTCTCGGATTTTGTTCTTTTTATTCATGAACATTTATAAGAAATGAATCAAACAGATATCTTTTTTTTACTCATAAATGTCACTAAAAAGATATCTGTTTGATCCATTCTTCATAAATGTTCGCGAATATGATTTTTAAATCTGGCTATTACGGCCTGTAAGTGCAGTCAAAGAGAAAATGAAAGCATGAAAAGAGAAGTAGCAGGCGGTTTTTTGCTTGCTAACTTTTGAAGATCCAAGACCCTCACCTCCGTCCTAATGCGGAATATGGCCCGTAATAAAGTCCACTCAGTTAAGATGATCTTAAATGACAGCTCCACTGAAAGAAAATCAGTTCACCTGAATTAAACTGGCACCCGCCAATATAAAAATAGCAAGCTTTGCTGGCAGATGAAATCATCGCCTGTGAAAAAGTAAGACGAGTTGCCGATATTCGGCCAAAACTCAGCCTTAGTTCTTTAAAAAAAAAGTCAGTCCAAGTTTTTGTGCGAAATAACGCACATACATATGAGGAGACTCAGACGAAGGTAGGCTGAGTTTTTCTAAGGTGTAACTTAGAAAAGTCTCAGTTGTTGCAAAATGGAGTCAGATGTGGAACAGGAAGGGATCGTGGCTAAACGCGTGGGAACGGCACGAAGTATTGTGAAAGCATGGTGGAAAAGTGAAATCATCCCCATAACATATTGTTTGAAAGCATTTCTCGTTCTGCGGAGCTGAGAGAATTAGTTTCAGCTAAAAAGAAGGCCCACGAAATCTTGGAAGTTGTTAACCACTGTTGATCTACTGCTTAGTCGCTACCCGCGTTTCGTTCTAGAAAAGTCGAATGTTTCTCCGTTTATATCATTCATTTTCTTGAGGAAATTGAAGATGTTTTGGAGCTGATTCACATTTTTCTATGCTGCACAATTAGGAAAGTGTTGGGAAAATTTTCCAGAGTTTTGGAATAATTTCGGCAACGGGGTCGGCTGACTATCTACGGAAACTAGTGGGCCTTGCCAAAGTTCGGCGGAGTATTTTTTCGCAGGAACTCGGTTGAGTGGAATTTACTACGGGCCTATAGCGGACGACTTGCGGATGCTGGTGATAGCCATAAAATTAATTACAGCTTTAAGACAGTAAATCACGAAAAATTATCGCATGAGTGTTTAAAGACTTTCAAGAGCAAATATATGCACCAAGATGGACCTGATACATGTATTTACCGAGAAACTGCGAGTGCAATTTTTTTTGATTTTCGTAAATGAAGCCGAGCGCGTTGGCTCTAAGAACTCAGACCTTCAATAATTAGCAACAAACCTCTAAGCTTATAAATAGTGTTTGCTATTTAAGAAAAAACAATAACACTAAGAGTATGCAGCCGCTTAGCCAAACCAAATGCTGGTGAAACGAATCTTGTGCACTTGCAAAACAAACATGACTAAGCAGTTACACTATTTCTCGGCGAAGCTGACAGCAATGTATTGCGGAACATGCGGAACAGGCCAAAATCGTCTAGAGTACAGTTGTGGTTTGGGCACTGTCAAGCGATAGCTTTCGTCGATAGCTTGGCGCAAATCGTACAGGAAGGGCGTTCTCGCAAAGGACGGACTCATATTTTAATGTCCTTTCAAACATATTGATCGTGAGAATAATAACAAAAAGTTCATATAGCAGTTGAAAAGAGTTCACCACGTCACTGGCAGGCCCTTTTCAGAACGAAACCTGTGTGTGAACTCTCTCAGTGAACGTGGCTCTAGCCGAAATAGAAGAGTATAAGCATAGGTATGCCTCAACTACCATTGCAAGGACTTCAATGGGGTAAGGTTTTTTGAAGCAAAATATGCCCTACCGACCGGAAAGCGAGTTGAAAGTCACATGGTCCTGCAGACTTTTTGGGAGAATTGTGTAACTTCAGCATGAACTTGCATCACATCGTTTCTACAGATGAAAATTTTAAGAACAATCTAGTGGGTTCTGAAAACGACTGTATTGTAGGGGAGAATTTCAGATAATTACATAAAAGTAAAGAAGCGACCTAGTGCGACAAGGAAGGAGCAAGTAGTACTGCAACCGCAGTTCGGCAAGCTAATCAGAAAGACAGGCTATTAGCTGTGAAAAGCAGCTTTCTGCGGACTAAAATGTGTTGTCACCGAAAATTTGACGTCATCGCACTTTCCGCGTTCTTCTGTTGCCAGTAGTTGCTGCCACCAGTGGCCGTATTCCGAAACGATCTGGCCCGGGCCATGCATGGCCTAGCGTTCCCGACAAAAATTCTTGGGCGGCTTATGTAAAAGCAACATGAAGTTCGAGATACCAAAAGATGTTATTAATGGTATTGGAGCAATTGCGCTTGAACTAACTTATCCACAAGCTTTTGAAATAGCATTGGGCCACGCATGGCCCGGGCCAAGTGGTTTCGGAATACGGCCACAGGTGACCAAATGGCCATCACGCAAAGCTGGGGTAGTATTATTGGATGCATAAGACAAGGATAGTTGCTTGAATCGCGAAAATGGGTTCCTCAAAATATCCCATATTATCTACCGTTTCTAACTCTCTACCATGTATCTCTTAAAGGCAGCGCCTACGCTAAAAACGGGTTTCGACATTCGGGAGGTTTATGAACACTGGGTGACTGGATAGCCGAAAGCCAAAGTGAGACCACCGGTGAGCCATTCATTTCCGAGAAAAGCTGTCCTATCAGTGTATTTATACACAAGTTAAAGTGCTATAACCTTTGGGTGTGAGTGGGATTTTACGAGCCTTCTACGTCCACGCGCTTGAATTGGTAGGCAACTCCAACAGAAAACGCGCGACGATGTGGAAAATTCGTTTGCGAAACCGAGGATGAGTCTTTTGGAGCAATTCTTTCAATCAGAAACCACTTTTAAGCCGAGAAATTTGAAACTCCACCCTTTTTTGAGTTCGTCTTTCAGAATCCGTCGAGAACTCAGGAAGCGTTCTGAGCCTGGATGCCGAATTTAGACGATTCCTGGTGCAGTGCTTCAGTGAGCCTTTGAACTGTTGTATAGATTTGTCGTATTTGATAGGAGAGCGCCAGAGATGCACACAAACAGTACGTTATTAGGCTTGCAGTTTTATTCCATTTGTTTGCCTATTTATTAACTTATTTATTTATTTATTTATTTATTTATTTATTTATTTATTTATCTATTTATTTATTTTGCTGCAGCAATTTAACGAAAAGGCTATAGGAAGTCGAGAATGACAGAGTATTCCAGAAAAAGCATCTTCGAAAAATGCCTCAGCTTGGCTTTCAGCGTATAGCCAGGAAGAAAAGTTAAACTGTTACCTTAATTAGAGCAACACAATCGGGCTAGTTATTCAAAATCCGATTTTTTTCAAAAACTCCAAAAAAAGGAAGAAACTGGTAAAAAATTAGTACTTTACAAGGATAGGCAAAAAACCTCAGAATTATTAAAATCTTCCAACCACAGAATATACAATGTCCAAGTGAAGTGCAATAGCATTGCCGGACAATTTGTTTATCATTAGCTCTTTCTGGTGAAAAAAAAATCGCGCAGCGTCAGTAAATTCCATTTCTCAAATCAGGCTCTTCCCCCCCCCTAATGCAATGGCTCCATTAGCTTAATGCGTGAATGTTCTGGATGCATTTAAAATTCCTCTGGGCACATAAAAACAGGAAGTTCGAAAATTCAGTTTTTTCGTGCACGAGGTTTCCAGTTCTTTTCTGCTCTGCGCTATGAATTAATCCTTTACCCAGAAATAATCCATCAGACTCAGAGAATTTCATATGGTTTTGCGAAAAGACTCTTAATGTTTCATGGAAGGAGTCTTAGTAAAGGACCTCGCCTTAAAATATGATGCTTTAAAAATCCGCCTATCGCATAACCCCCGACGACCTTTCCTCTTTCCTGAAGAATTCGATACGTTCACAATTTGAAGAGGAAGAACATGTACTATCCCTGGAATAGTGGATATGCAGTGCATAAAATTCGTGGTTGAAATTGTTCCTTTGAAATCTAGTTTCCCAGCGAGACTGCGAAAAACTAGTCCTATTCATTTTTTGCGCTTGGTAACCACGAAACAATCACCTTCGTAATCTACCATTTAAGCAACAAACGAGATTCTATAGCGTAGCGGTTTTTCATGCTTTTCTGAGACGAAATTGGATTACGGTGTAAAATATATTATTTCCGATGAGGTGAACTCAATGTATTCTTTTTTCATTTCATAGGACGTGTGTACAGCATCAAAAACGGCAACATTTTTCCCTCCAACTAAACCGCTGTCCCACCTGTAGCCGAAACGAAAGTCATTTCATCCGAGAAAATCTGTGCTGAACGGTTTGCTGACAGCCGATTACTTCATCGCATCCAGAAAGTGGCGTAATGATGTAAAATACCAAGGTGAGCTGCTAGAAAATATGGTCGGATGAAACAAGAGAAGGCAGTCTCTATTGTTCAGTGGACATTCGTCCGAAGCTCAGCTGGACAAGAGTCAGCCGAACGAAATAAAGGAATAGCACGTGCATGAGGAGGCGATAGACGAACACCAGCCGAAGTTCTTTCTGTATGTTGCTGAAGATACACCTCTGCTGACGCATCGTCAGCCGAGCTTTCTCAGATGCTGTGAACCCTTGAAAGAAAACGTAAGGTATGCTGATTATTTCAAAGTGATCGTTCCCCGCATTTGGAATCTGCACCAGTTAGTTTTAGCAAAGAAAATAATCCGCGAAATACCGAGAGTTGTTCACCACTTTTGATCTACCGCCCAACCACCACGCTCCATTTTGATCTAGGAAAGAACGATTTAGTCCTCGTCACAATTCATGAATTTTTTTCAAGGAAATTATTGGCGCTATAAACCTAATTTTTATACTTCTATGCCTTAAAGACAGAGAACTTTTAAGATAATTTTAGTAAATTTTTGAGTAACTTCTGTATTTGGGTCAGCTGGATACCGTGCTGAGTTGGCAGGCTTTGCAGTTGTCCGGCTCACGATTTCTTCATCGGATCTCAGGTGAAGGAACTGCAGTACTGACCCTGATATATCGAGACGTTATGAACGTTCGAAAATTCTGAAGAGAATCTCGTGAAAGGAACTGATCAAGAAAAACGGTAACCATCATAAGAATCGACCACTGTTTTTTTTCTATGCGCAAAAAATGTGCCTAAAAATTACATATCTAAAACTACTTCGAACATTTATCACTGATGGACCAAATATAATAAACGAAGAGGGCACACGAATTCTAAAAGAGTCCAGAAGCATAACTCAACAGAAAATCGTGTAGCTTCTGACATGTACGGCATAGCTCCTAATTCACGTCCCAAAATTCGTTTCCGACAGAAGAAACCGTCGTAAATCGTCAGAATTCTGTAAGAACTGTAAAATGGAGAAAATATCAGCACTAGCAGAAAGTTCCCGGTAAGCTGGTTCCAAGTATGTTTAATGTCTAGCGGAAATTTTGATGCCTAAGATCCTAACGGTTATGAGCGTCCGAGGGAAAATTACGCAAATAGCAGAAGCTCAGAATTTCAGTAAAGAGCGTACGCATGGGGAAACAACAAATATGAGCTGCAGTGGTCCCTCTGTACACAAATGTTAGCAATCCCAATTTTCCATAATCGAATGTCTCAAGATCTGCGAAGTACCTTAGGAACGGACAACTCGTCCTGATGAAGTATCAGGCTGATGCGAAAGATGGAACTTTTACAGTTTTCAAACACAGTTGATACCGAAAACAAGGACGTGATTTTTAACGTTGGTGATGCCTTCGAGAAAGAACCCGTAAATTTCTAAATCTTTGTGAAAATGATAAGAAAATAAGCTTGCTGAAGCGCTATATAGTCGAGGATATCTTCCTTCACAAGTGGTGTCATAAGGCAATATTAAGCAAAAAAAAAAACGGACGAATTCGAAACCCCCCTTTTCTAGAAGGCTGGAGTTCACGTGACTGCTCCCATGACGAACTTCTTCAGCTTTCCCACAATTTCATAAAGTATTTCATTAGCAATGCGAACATCGAAGAAAGCGTGTTTGTCAAATGGAGCTCAAGAAAAAATTGAAGGAATAAACCAAGTCGTTTATAAAATTTTCCCCTGGACAAAGGAGATTAGGCAAAGAGGACAAGGTATTACGAAGTTAGGGATAAAAGCGAGTGGATACGGTAGGTGTAAAAAAACAATTCAGTTTCATGCCCTCCGAGCTCCAAATATGGTAACATTTAGCATAATGGAGCAAGCAAAGTAGGCTGACTTAGTAGGATATAGGCCATAAACAGGCTGAATAAAGCTAAGTAGCTCGTAAAGCGCCTTACATATGCGTGTCTGAGCTCGCGTGAAACATTTCATGATTAAAATGATGTTTTCTATAGCTTTACAGTCCTCGCTATCACTGGGATGCAAAAAAGAAAGTAGCCTTAATTTCCTGCTAGAATTTTCCGCCTTAAATGTTGACCTGTAGGTTACATTTTGCGCAGGAAAGCTGGCATGGGTTTTTGAAATCCGGCAGGAGTGTTTTGCCGGATGGAGCCAGGATAACTATTTGAGAAGAGAATTTCACTATTAGTTATGGAAAGAGTTCACAACTGAAAAGCAAGCGTTGACAAAGAACTTCTCATAAAACAGCTTGTTCTCATAGAATATGAAAAAAATTTAAAAATTTTTCGAACCTCAGGGAGGAACGAGGAGGAGGGAGATAGAGAAGTTGACTTACAGAATCCTGCAAGAACAACTCTATGTTCTTAAACAAGCAATGAGCGGCAGACAGTGTAACGATCCTAATTCAAGTAGAATATTTTAGCGAAACATTAGCTAGCTGGGTAATTCGAATTTGGTATGACTGAAAGCGAGGGCAGACCAAGATATAGCCGTACATCTCTGATTGGTCGATCCTTTCCCGGGCGCGAAGAAATTCCTTCTACAGGAAACCAGTGCACCTTTAGAACGGTCTAAATGTAACAAGGATGACTTAAAAGCTACTGGTAACACATTAAAGGTTAAAATACTTTTTAAGCTTAATTTTCAGTACGTAGGTGGGTCATAGAAGAGGTCAGGATGTCACTGCACTGCAAAGCCTGCGGTGTGGTGTACCTCCTCGACCGCCCAGTTAGACTCCACATCGTAAGTTGCTTTTCATACCCACACAGACGATACCCCATAGAAATTGCGACAGTGGGATATACGTAAGGAAGACCAGCCTATTTTGTGTGCCGTAGTATTTCTCGTTTAAGACAAACTAGATAGTTCGGCATTGCTTACAGCAGATGCAGTCGTAAACTCTTCTAAAGTTGGGTATTTACTGCTTAACGTGTAAGGAGACGTTAATGAGCATCATTACTGCACCGGACTTTCATCTTCCAAAAATTATGGTGCGTCTGAGTGATTTCCATTACAGATGTCGCATACATATGAAACAAAAAAGTGAAAGAAATTCAAAAAATTGTTTAAAAACTCTAAAATGGGATAATCAGTTCTTAAATCGTTTTCCTGAGGAATTTTCACGTGAGATATAACATGAAATAAAAACTAGACTGGTTTTCCTCCTGCACTCAACCCTCAGCCGTTATTTCTAGGAGGTGTAGCATAGATATGAAAAGCGCCGCAGTATGAAAATAAATGAACAGGATTGACTGGTGCAGTTTTTTGCTAGCACTTTCGCTGCGACTAAACGGGTTTCTATGACAAAGAGATCATCTTCCTGCTGCTATTTGTTACCTACTGTATATTACGAGAAAGAAAGTAGCAAATGAAAACGAGCAGTACCACAAGGTACACTTGTAAATATCTAAAGGTAACCTACACGATCCTGGCGTCAAGCCTAGTTGGCTTTAGTTTTCTAGGAAATTTATAGAAGACGAAAACCTTTGGAGTAGAATACGTAGAAGAAGGCTTGGTAGTTATTTTAGCACTAGGTCTCACAATTTTTTTGTGAGAATTTCATCAATTTTTAAAGAGCGTTCTAATTTAGTAGGGTCAGACCGTTACTCTACAGCCCTTTCACTTCAAAACGAGCCTCAGTGGAAGACTTCTTCTGAACGAGTACACTTTGAGAGCGCTATGAGGGCAGAGCAGCAGAGAACCTCTCTGCAGCCGTTTTTCCAGAAAAAGCTCAGTAATGAAATTTCTCTGAAAGGTGTACAAAAGCTTATCACTCCGCATCAACTTAAAAGGTAAAACACTGCGCATGCTAGCTGTGCAGGAAACTAATATACCTAATTGGCTTTCAATCGAACACCTCCGTAACTTCTTTTCGAGAGAATATCCGCACTGCACCTGCTGCTCATTGAATATGTGTGATCTTGCGGCGTGGTAAAGCTGACTTCACTGAGTGAAATTTTTGCTGAAAAAACAAGTGAGTTGCGTGTTCATGAAAAGGCTTCAAACAAAAAAGGTTGTTTAAATATATTTAGAAGCCTACAGAGTCGTACATAAGTAGAATGACCCCTCCCATCGTTTCATATCTACTAGGAGGTGTGAAAGCATGGACGAATTATGGGAAGCTTTGTGAGAAGTAGTTAAATACGAGAGCATGAAGTAAAGGTTCACTAACAATACGGGGATTCTTCCCGCAGGGAAAGTGCGGGGTCAAAACTTAGCGGATTTTAAATTAGCAGAAACTTGGTAGCGGCGTTCCCCAACCGTCTGATATTTATCTTTCTCTATAATGGCTACATCTCATAAAAAACGTGGCTGCAGTAGCTACATAACTTTAGTCAATTTTGTTGACATTCCAAGGAAATAAATATATTCCTAGAAATTATTTCAAGCGAAAATTATCCTCATAATGTTAAATTTTGCCTAGATGTAAAAATTAAAAAAAACAGAGTTCTCTGCTCTTCTTGAAATAAATTTTGGCGTTGTTAAACACTGTGTCTGACTGCCAGAATAAATTCGATTCTGGACTATTCAAAATGCCGAGCGCTTGGAAAGCTTGAGATTTGAATATTCCATGGGCTAGAAGCTTCTAATAAATTCGACGTCAGAATTTTCGACTATTCAAAAATCAGATCTTCATTTTGGGTAATTGAATCTCCAAAAATTAAAAAATCGATCAAGTCCGAAAAGGAACACTCGGAATCTTTCGTGCTTAGGAATTCGAAAAAAGACCTCAATAAAACTTCTGTTATAAAAATTGAAAAAAAAGCTTAGATAGGAGCATTCGAGTAAAAATTCTTATGCTTCAAAAATTATCCATTCAGCAGCACTTTATAACTGGATTATAACTAGCTAACTGATAATTAACCATTTGAAAAATATCAGAACTCGTTTTTTATTGTTGTTTACTCGCATTTTTTTCTGAACAGCCGCATATACTGCTTGTCTATTTAGTCTATTTTGAATTATATTTTTAGGCTTGGTCCTAGAAATTCATAAATGTCATAAACGCGGGTAAGCGATCTTTCTGAAGTTTTTTAAACCTTGGCATAGCTGAAAACAAGGATATACATGGTAAATCAAGTGATTAGGTTCAAGACCATAAGAATGCAGACGGATAAGAGCAATTTGATCGTTGCAATTGGCATGACAGTTACAGCACTGAGGAAAAAGCCGCTAATGCACATCCACAAAAGGAAAGCGAAGCAAGGATAGTGAAACATTATAGAACTCTAGACCTATGCGAGCAAGAGTCGAAGTCGAACGAACGTTTGCTGCAAATTTTCGTTCGCCACCAATCATTCCGCCTCGTTTACTCCGAAATAGTGGATCGCATTCGTTCGCACTGCGGTGGGAATCCTGGGATTCAAAGTACTAACGCGCTTCGCGTCTGCGAACAGCACAAGCCAAATTCTTTAATACTTTGTTTATCCGAGAAATAAACATTGTTAGTACGACGACGTGCTCTCCGCAATACGATGACGAGCAGCAAAAACAGCGAGAGAAAGTAAAGCTGGTAGTGTGTTAGAAGAGATTAAGGCAGGGGAATTTCTGCCTTAAAATGTGCATGTTCCAAGGGGGAATTCGAAAGAAAAATCATAAGCAAAGTAGTTCTGAAAAAATCGAAACCAGCGTTCCTTCGCTATATAATCAGGCTATATGACAATGTTGATTTACACCTACTTAATTTAAATGATGACGTAAAAAGTCCGTTGCCACGCGACTGGCTGTGCTTATTAGGGGCAGAGTTTACTTGTTTATTTTATTCATTTACTTTTTATTTATTTATTTAATACATCCAATGGTGTATTTAACATGCGGCTCTATGAAGTCAGGATCATTGGCAGGTGCAAGTTCGCATAAAATTCGGCCCCAAGCTCTTAAGTAGTGCCTAGCGTATCTAAAAATTGAGCTTTTTGCTCCCGCTCGAATTTGCTGTCAAAAAAATTCCTGATAAACTTTTTTGAGAACAGATAGGTTGTCTTTGTTCTAGAAGGGAAAATCGGAAATGACCTATCGTGCGTAAGCGCCGCCCTTTTGGAGCTTGACCAACCTGTCGTGGGAATTTTTTGCGGGTATCGGGTGCTAAACACTTACTTATAGTTATCTCTAAGTAGCAAGTGCATACTTGCCCTATTTGTAGTTACGACAAAGACGATGGATTTTTGTTGCGGTACCCATGGTGTCAGTTGAAAATTCACTTATTTGCAGAAAACTGGTCCATTTACAGGTGACATGAATTCTAAGAGAAATCCCTTTTTGGTCATCGCAAGGAAATCTAGCAAATATATTGAGCACAGGCTATGTGAAAAGAGAAACTGTAAGCGTTAGGATTTAGAGAAAAGAGAGATTCGTAACACAGTGGGCGAAAAAGTTGGAAAATGGCTAGCTACCTTCAGCCACAATAGCTACCTGAATGCAACTGACATGCTACTTGAAATCACGGGATCTAGGGTAAATAAGTGATAGAGGCCAAGAGTTCTATAGGACTTTAGAATGCAGCGTCACAAATTCGCTTGCTTAGACCATCAACCATTTGTAAACCATGTACACATGTATTTACAACTGCCCAGTTATAAACTGTCAGCTCACATGGAAATTTTTCACTACACATGAAAACGAACGGAACGTTTAGAGGATACATACATAGATACGTGAAAGCTAGCTCTCCGGGGCGTTCCCGCTTCCGAAATTTTGAAAAATTACGACACAGGAATTTGAAAATAACACAGACCCAAATGCATGACCCAGTCGGGTATGATGAATTAGGTGGGCCCGAAGCTGACAGGTGGAACTCGTCATCCATTATTACTAGTAGAAAAAAATCAACAGATTGTGAAAGTAATTCCTCGGGATGAACTGCGTGTTATGCCTTTGATGATCATTAAAAATTAAGAAAAATCTATAGGTATACCAAGTTCACGAGCATCCTTACAAAATTCATGTTCCTATGGATTTAATAGAATTAAAACACTCATAAAGAAGTGAACATACGATATTGTCCAGTTTTAGTTTATCTTGTAATGGTGCTCTAAGAGGACGGGTCGAAAGAGCTCCCAGCCGTCAAATCTTTCCGAAAACTCTAGAAAAGTGTACAAGTCAGAAAAAAGTTTATAAAGGACCGTTATTTTTAATAATCGTTCAACCAATGTTAATATATTTATTTTCAGTTCTAAATTAAAAAGAAAATGCTATAAAAACATCCAGAACCAAATTTTTCCTAGCCCAAAATCCTGCCACTGGTGTATCAGTTATTCAAAATGCATTTACAGATGTTTTAGGTCGTAGGGAGTTAGGGTTTTATAGCAGGTTAAGAAGAGAAAAGACTCCGGCAAGAGGCGCAGAGGGCAGGACGGTGGGGACGCAAGCGCCGACCATGATATTTCATGCTGCTGTGGTTGATGCACGGCTCAAAATTACGGCGGTCGCGCTGAGCGTCGCGGTCGGCCCGTGAGCATGTGTTCTTCTCCTCGACAGTACTTGAAGCATGGAGTCAGATAAGAAGTTTTCTCATGGGAAAAAAGGAATGTCAGATAAAAACTTATTCAAAGAGCAAAAGACAGAACATTTTCAGCCATTGGAGAAGCTATAACTGTGGTAAAAATTCA
>KN549933.1:2538-16537 GCA_000797555.1 Oesophagostomum dentatum | reverse complement strand
GAAAATTGAAGAAGGGGTGAATTTTTCTTAAAAAACAATTTTAATTGTTCTTTTGAAGTATGGATTTCTATTTTAAAATTTTGAAAAATGTTTTCAAAACCTCTACGATCTATTTTCTTTCCCACTTTTGGCCTGAGGGAGCGCTCCCCCCCGCGGAAAAATTTCTGCGACAGCGGCTGAAAATTTACTATCATAATATGGAGTCGATCGACTAGACTGTAATCTGTTAAAATATCTGTGCAAGGTGAAGGACAGCTTCAAAACAGTGTTAGGCAGTCATACTATCTTTCTACTGCTGCCTATGGCTTGGCAGGATTCAGTATCGTGTTCGCAAGATTTAGTCACGAATCCTGCAAAACAGCACAGAAAATTTGGGTCCAAACAAGGTATTTGTGTAAATAAACATGAAAACAGCTTACCTTGATCCAGGCATTTATTTATTTATTTATTTATTTATTTATTTATTTATTTATTTATTTACTGCAGGAAGTTAACCCAGTTTTTCCCTATCACAACATCTTTATGACACAACGACCTAACAAATAAATAAATATAAAGGCATTGAAGCAAGTGTCGAAGATCAGCTGCTATAGCGCTGGACTTTTTTTCAGAGCTAATTATCTAATTATAAAAAACAATATGTGCTATTTTATTAAAACTGCCGTACTATAATCAAAAATTCTAAAAAGCTCCTGCAAAATTGCAAGGTAGCTGCCACTGAGTGTGAAAAAGACAAATGTGTGGAATTTTTAGACCCGCTGCGAGCACAATACATCATCGATAGTGCTTACCTCAAGGTCGAAGGAAGACCTTTGAACAAATTGCCGAACAAGTGACGCAATTAAAGAAAGTGCTGAGTAACGCGTAGGCGGCGAGGTGGGAGGAACGTGACAGAAATGGCGATGCTCTAAGGATATGCTTCATGTAACTCAAAAAGTTTGCTTATCTATAAAGGAGATGTTGTTAAAGTAAAACGAATTAAAGAAGCCTGAGCGTCAGATTCAGCTGTGATGCTTTTTTTTAACTTCCAGCGTATTCCCCAAAATTTTGCATATAGAAATGTTTAAAAAGAGAGATTAAGAAAGCAGACTAAATCAAAACTTTTGGAAGGGTTTTTAAATGAAGCTGTAATGCAATTTTCCTGGTCTGTGGATGAGATCGTTGGCGTTGTTCGATATGTCACAGTGAAAATTTTATAAAATGCGTGCTCATTTTAATTAATTGCAGCGATTTTATGGTATGTCCTTGTCTTCTCTACATCGTATTACAGTTCGTATCGCAATAAATCCCCTAAGCCCTAAAAAATCCATTTTTATACAGCTGCTCTGCTAGTTCAACTAACCGAAGAAGTAGGTCAAAACAATCTGGATATAGGCTATTAATTCAGTTTATTCTGTTTTGTGGCATTTTTCTGGTAGAATCCACTAATTCACTGAGTTTTGCTAGTACATAGTCAAACAGCCCTAATAGTAAATATTTCAATATTTACTAACATCTGCCCGATAAACCTAATCAATAATCTTGATTTCTCTTTCTTGAACCACCCACTAGGGTGCACGAACTCGTGCATCAGGCATCTAAAATGGATTTTTAAGACTTACAGCAAATAATTTTGATCGATAGTATGATATGGATGTTGAATAAGTCCGCGGTAACCTTCATGGAGTAAAATAATAACAAAAATGGACCAGAACGCTACCTTTAAACGAACTACCAAAGTAGGGTGTTAATAAAACAGAATTTTAAGAAAGGCCCTCGCTAGTAGCCAGCCGTATAGAGCAGACGCAAAGAAGCTAGATATTGGAAATCTGCAATAAAGGCTGTACTCTCGGCCAAAGAAGTTTCAAGAAAACGCTAACATGCGCGAAGTTTTTCACCAAGCAAAAACGTATAAGGATAATTTTGCTGATTTCTCTTTTCTCCTTTCAGAAATCGAAGTACGGGATCGTTCGCCTTTAAATTCGTTATCCACCTATCACTCTCACAAATGGGAAGGAAGCTAGTAAAATTTGGATAGCAAAGAAAAAATGCATTTTGGAAGGGAATTTGAGAGCCTTACGGCGTATTCGGGCCGGCAGTCTCCGAATAATAAATTCTGTACATGTTTTCTTCTATCATGGCTAAACAATTCGCACCCTTGGGATACGCCGAACACATTATGACTGAAAACTGATCTGAGGAAATGAGAAAATTTTAATCGACTTTAAATAATTGAAAAAGAAACAGACTGAACATCTCAAGAGTTCAACGAAAGTTCAAACCAGCAGTGCTTCGACGGAACGACATGGTTTTCAATTGTCACGAATTATGAATAACGCTAAATGCCACGACTGTTATAGAAACTGTATATTGAGGAATTGAGGCTCAGCACCAATTTGTACTACATAGAATCAGAGAAACTTCAAATGATCCTGGAGAGCGTCTACTCCCTAATCTTTGCAGAAGGTTGCAATTGGACTATAACCTGTTTTACTTTGTCTAATTATAGATGTTCGAGAATTCGGAGGCAGTTCTTCGAAGGCGCATTCCAATGAAATCTGCAGCGCTAATCCGTTTGGGCACTAATGCAATTTGCAAGGGCGACCCGCTCGAGAAATTTGGAAGGAAACCGTTTCAGTGAAAGCAAACAAGCGAGGAGTACAGAAGGAAATCTTCATTGGAGATAGAGAAAAGCGCTGCTTTTTTGAAATATGACGTACTGAGGTAACGTATCAATACGATCTTGGTTACACAAAGTATGAAAAGGAGGGAGGATGAAGATGAAACAGGTAGACGAACAAAGGGTATGCTCGGATCAATGGTGAGTTCGACGAAGACAAGACACGCCGAGGTCGAGCGCATCGGCGACTGGCTTAGAACGAGTTCCAGAAGCTGCCAACAAGAAAATCGCCCTTTTGCATGGCTTAGCTGACGAAGAGGTTTTTAATGCAAAGCGACAAAGACCTTAAGAAACAACGGAGCGTGGAAAATTTCCTTTAGCCTTCACTAGCTATTCGTTAAACCTAAAGCGCAGAGCAGGAGGAGGCTTTGAAAGTTGGTGACTGCCTAGATATCAGAGAAAAGCTCAAGAAGTATATATAAATCTTAACTTTTTCTTTTGCTCCTAAAATTAAAAAAAAAAACGTTGTCTAGTAATTCTAAAATAATTAAGAAATCTGGGCAAAATCTCTAAGAGGTCAGCTTCGCTCAGTACCAAAGAGAATTTCCGCAGCTTCTGTTGCCGAATACTATGACATTTTATCGTGATGTGCACACACGTTCCCATAATGATTCGTACATTTCGAGTTGAAACATTCTAGATAAAAAGATGTTCGCAAGCATCAGATGCAAGAAACATTATCAACATAGGTAGTTAGAAGTTCTCTCTAGCAAACTATATAGAAAAAATTCACTTCTCGATAAGTTCTGTATGTTTATAGCGCTCAGCGCCTCCAAATTTGTTCTTCATGAATGAATAGGAATGTGTCTCTAAGCAGCTCGTTTCCCGAAAAGGTCATTTTCAGCAGCGGTCATTCAAATGTTCGACAAGCGAAAGGGTTCCGGGTAACCATTTAGTAAATTCCATAGCATTTTTTGTCTTTGGTTGTTTCTAGCCGTAATTTGGCAGGTTTCCTTCCAAGTCTTTGCTGTTTTAAAATGTTTATTCATATATTTGATAGCTGCTCAAACAGGATGAAAATAGTGATACCGATATTTTAAAAAACTTTTTTAAAGTTTCTGAGGAATTGATGGCAATTGCTAAGAAAGCTTTCGGGATCTTAGAGCGCTTGTTGAGAGAATGAGACGATGCGCAAAAAGGCGACATTTCGGAATTCTACAGAGTCTTTTCCTTAGTTATCAGAGGTAGCACGTAGGAAATCTTTTGCGTTGTTCTTAGCACTGCTACCAGACTTGCCCTCTGTTTCACGTAGTGGTGATCTGAGGGACCCCCCCCCCCCCGGGGAATGGGTCCGAAAATTTTTGAAAGGGGCCTCGAAGCCAAGGGAAGAACTGAAAAGGGTCAGTTTTTAAAAAAATGTTCTTATTACTGGAAAGAAACTTGGTGTGCTGTGTTTTCAAACTTATGAATCAGAAGAAAAGCAATCATAGAAAACGTGCAGCTCTTTCATAGGCGGGACTTACAGTCGACACCCAACTGCACGGGGAAGACAGCTTGACGAAAGGATAATATCAGCTGAACTGTGCGGGAGCCTTTTTGAAACAACTGAACCTTGTTTTAGGCTCTTGGCCATCAGCTCGGTTACAATTTATAAAAAGTCGAACATTAGCTGTAAGCAACGCCCGACGATAGTCCTGCAAATGGGATGGTAGGAAATTCAGCTCCCGCCATAAAGGGAACAAAATTAGCGGATAGGTTTCTGAGCCAAGGCCGACCTGACGCTAGAAGAGCTAGCGCGTGCGAATCCTTCTTAAATGTGAAACATAGAGTAGAAGTTTCACGTGTAAAGCCTTTCGCCTTTGTCTCCTAAGTTGTTCTATGATGCCTCACTCTCAATCTTCTATTCATTTAAACGTACAGCTCGAAACTACTTTTTTGTCTCTGTGCTCGGTTGCAGGTATTAAATGCTTGTGTTTTATTTGTTGTGCCTGTTTTTTTAATCGTCATGTGCTGGCCTTACGTATGCCTTGAGCAGATTAATAGATATGAACAATGAAATAAATATAAGCAATGTAGAACAAGAAAACATTTTCTCCATAATTGATGCCTTCGAAAAAGGGTGATAGTAGCGTAGGAATAAACCTAGGCAATGTGATGCTGCTAATTTACGTTAGGACAAATAATATATCTGTTGTGGGAGAATACAGATGAAAAGCTGAGCGGCTTCGTCATATTCGGAGGAAAGTTAGACAGCCTGAAAGCTTAAGCTCTGTAGCTTAAAACCTATCCATTGGTGTGAAAACATTAACATTTACATATTCAAATGTGACATTCTAAGCGAACAAATAAAACTCTGCAAAGTTACAGGGAAATCGCTAGAATCTTCGTTGAACTAATGGAAAACTACTGAAGCGTCATACTTAAGTGCCAGCCAAACACTCCCTGTTCCAATCCTTAACAGCTGAAGCAGAACCGGTTGCGGTTTTGTTCTTCGATGTTGTTTACACAAAGGCAGTGTTCTCTACACTCGAGAGAAATTTTTGTACAGATGAGTAACAAGCTGTCTGAAGGGTCGCACTTTTTTAAAACCTGAATATGCTAGCAGAAATAACCGGAAATGCAGGGATGTCCGTCTAATAGTAAGAACTATTCAGTGCTTCTCTAAAGGCAGCACCCACGCTAAAAACCGATTTCGAGATTCAGATAGTTTATGAACCCTTGGTAGCTGGATAGCCAAAAGCCAAGTAAGAGCACCGGTAAGCTTCTCGCTGCGGAGAAAACGGCCGAAACGCCGGGTACGCAGGGGTCCGGTTACGATGTGGGGACGAGTTTCTTGTCAGTGCGTTTTGTGGTTAAAGCGCTTTAACCATAGGGTATAAGTGCATCTGTACGAGCCTTCCACGTCCATGAGCTTAAAGCGGTGGGCGACTCCAATGGTAGGCGCGCGACGTAATGGAAAACTCGTGCGCGAAATCGTGGGCGAGTCTTCTAGAGCGGTTTTCTTGGTCAGAAATAATTTTTGAGCCGAGAAATTTGAAACTCAACCTATTTTAGAGTTCCTTTTTAAGAATTCATCGAGAACTCAGCGTTCTGAGCGTGGGTGCTGCCTTTAAGGTTATTCATGCTACTGTGGTCGCATTCCACCCTCTATCTTCAGCACGTACTGCAGTATGCAAAGCGTTCGATATGGCCTCGAAAGTAGCTCCCGCAGCATCAACATTCTTGTAAGTTTTAAATAAGGTCGCATATTTAAACGTTTAATTTGTTGTATGCAGCACTGTTATCAAGGTTTCTACTAGAAAACTCCACTGATTTAATTGTCGACAGTCGTTTTTTTCTCTTGCAGGGACTTGAAAGCGGGTTTCGACTTTCCAGGCTGGGAAATTTGTGGGTGTGTGGGTCAAACGCGCGTCCCAGCTCTTCTAAGTCATCATAGCCCTACACGTTTATTTGCACCCCTCCTATTCTTAACTATAAAAAATGTTCGCAGAATATCTAGAAGTAGTTTAGTTTTCTTAAAAAGTATTATTGCTAAAGGATTAACGCATTTTGTCATGGTTACCCTCTTCTACAACAACAGTTTCCGGACTGAGTCTAGCCCATCCAACCAAAAAAATTCTAATGCTGCTACAATCAGTTTATGTCCCATCTGGACTTCTTACTGCATTCTTATTCCTTCTTGTAAGCTGCACAAGCTGGCGAACACATCAAGCGACCACTAGTTGACTGGCGATGACATACTACTGTTTTCTTTGTAAGATGCCACTGAAACGGTGAATATTTGTCAAAAGTAAAACGAAAATGTTAAAATTCGGAAATAGTCTTTCTAAAAATATAACAATGATAGTAACATATACAATATATAGTATTAATAATACGGTGAATATAATGCTCACTGATGCTCCATAATTAAAGGCAGCACGCTCAGAACGCCTCCTGAGGTCCTGAACAGATTCTGAAAACGAACTTAAAAGTGGGTTGAGGTTCAAAAATCTGAGCTCAGAAGTTATTGCCGGTCGAGAAAACTGCTTCGGAAAACTCGTCTTTCTTTTTTTTTCGGACGAGTCTTCTAGAGCGATTTTCTGGGTAAGGAATGAGTTTCGAGCCGAGATTTTTCTTTCACACTTCATCTTCTGAATTCTCCTTCCAGAATCCACCGAGAGCTCAGAAGGCGATCTGAGCGTGGGTGCTGCCTTTAATACGAAAGCGGGCTAGCGAGTCCCCTTTACTCCCGTGGGTCAGGCACTACCATAAGCCAATAAAGGCATCACTTTCCACATTGAAGCCTCCAAGATTCTCTCTCCAGGACGATCTGCGTTTGCAGCTTGTGCTAAGTCCAATTGAAAACCACAGTTTAATTCAGTAGCGATCAACTGTCATGGTGAAGAGGATGATCCGTCGATCTTTGTCCCAGAAACGAATAAAATGACGATTTGGCTGGACAAATATGAATTAGACTTGCATATTATGTTCGCTGTAACTTTTCTAGAGGCTTGACATCTCCACCTTCAAAGGCAGCGACCGCACTAAGGCTGACTTTTTAGGTTTTGCAGGACTTTTGTGGAAAGTGGTTGCTTGAGTACGCGAAAATCAAAGTAAAACGTTTTAAAAGTTAGCTCATTTCAATATAAATGCGGCGTTCAGTCCAAGGAAAGTTGTCGAATTATAGAGTAAATAGGGAGCAGCTTCTTCTATATCCCTACAATATAAAAGCAGCCGCTGTTGTTAACTATAGCTTACAAAGAAAGGCGGATTTTCTTAAGCGAGTTTGACTAGTGGCAACGTGTCATGGCGCGATAGATTGAAGAGGTGACCCTCGCTTTAGTTATTTTGGCTCAACCTTCGCCGTAGGAACCCGTACACTACCTAAAGGTCGTCTTTTCGGAGGTTACAACTAAGGGACTGCGATGCTACCATCGGGAATGCAGAGAAGACTGTTCCCACCACCCCTTCCAAAATAATTCGATAACCTTCCTGGGAACGACTGCTAGTAGATATACGTTTTTTTTAATGTGCTTTAAACGTCTACAAGTTTATGTCACCGTGAAAATCGTTCACGTGCATTCAAAATACTGTCAAAGCAACAGATATGTTTATAGCTTTATTATGCAAATTAAAAATACAAAAAGAAAATGGCAACAATAAATGAGATGAGAATGAAAAGAATAAAAATTTAAAATGAAAAGAATAAAAATTTAAAGAAACACTAAAAAATAAATTCAAAAAGAGTTTCTCATAAACCGGCATAAGTAACCGGCTTTATACAATGTTTCTCGTTTTTGGAGAAAAGCAGCATAGATGTATACAGAATATTAGTGTTCCGCCAATAAGAAGTCAGCTTCATCAGCCTACATGTTCCTCTGATTCTATGAGCTGAGGTGACGCCTTCTCTGGGCTTAGCTGAAAGAATGAAATGGTCTCCTTCTTCAGGACCTGATAATTCCCACGAACCTCTAGCAAATCGGCCACCATAAAGCCAACTCGACGTCTTTTCAGCGGTGGAGGTTGATCTGGCGACTGAAGTTTAGCTGAGATGGGATCAATGTTCTCCTTACAGCTCGGTTCTGGTGACAACAGTGGTGGTGGAGATGTGTACAGCTGGGTAAGCCTGAAAAAATCTATTATATAATTCCGTGAATTTCTTTTCACTGCAGTACAACTGCTCCTGAAATTACAACAATTACTATCGAAAAAATCGAGAAAAAAAACTCACGAGAAAAACGTAGGAACGACATTTCTTATGGAATAAATTTCTGGCTAACAGAGTGGCACTAATTATTTTGACAAAGTTTGAAGTTTTACGGAACTTACCTCGATTGTGTGGATTCCTCCGCCCGTTGATTATCGGTTACTTCTCCAAAACAGCGCTAAAACTGAGTATTTTGTCTTGCTCATATAATATTGTTTTCATCTGGTCCAGCACATACCTTATACCATTTGTCCACCTCCTCCTCGAATTCTGAGCTTCTGTTGATCAGTCTGTCCGAGTTGTCCTTAAATAGTTGGATAATTAACTAGATATGCAAGAATCAAAGAGGAATTCTGAAAATGACTAAATGGCCACGCTGCTAGGAAAAAAAAAAGAAACTTGTTGGTGAAGTATTCTAGTTTTTTTGATGTTGTCCGACTCAGAATCTTCAAACTGAGATTAGCCAACTTACGGGTTCGGTTTTGTACTTTTTCAACCTCTTATTTGAAAATGAACTGCCACGAATATACTTCGTGGAAGAAATGATTCCTAGCCTACATCTACATCGTGAAATTTAAAAAAAGAATGATGTGTAGCCCAGCCAGACCGGTTTACTCGAGAATCGCAAAAGCATTCGGTAGGTAAATGTACGGCTAAGCTGCGATAGCTTCTTTTTCATTCTTTTTCATATTGCCTTCCTCGCGATTTTCCCCCTTCCTTATTTTCGATTAGGAAGTCGCAAAGGGTAAACATTAAAAACACAGGCTTTCATAGCTAGGAGCAGTGTCGCAGACGTAGTCAGAACTTTTTTGCCAACTTGATTGTTACCCCAAATGAGCTCTATAAACATCTCCTGCCAACTAACGCTGACAGCAATGCAAGTCCAAGCAACTATTTTAGTGAGTATTTTAGTCCTTTTCAATCTTCGCAGCACTTCGTAAGACTATTTTAGCAATACAGTTAAAGGCAGCACTGCAGCACCCACGCTAAAAGCCTATTTCGAGATTCGGGAATTTACAAACTCTCGATGACTGAATAACCCAAAGCCAAAGTGAAAGCACCGGTAAGCCACTCGTTGCCGAGAAAACGGCGCAAAGGTATGTGGACCCGCTGGACCGGTTACGAAGGATGGGGACGAATTGTCTTGTCAGTGTGCTTCGCAGTAATAGAAATACTGGGTATGAGTCAAGTTGTACGAGCCTTTCATGTCCACGCTCCTGAAGCGTTACTCCCGGCGTGTACTTCACATGACGCAACCAAATCGCGTCGCGCAAGATGTACAACATGAGGTGTACTTGTACAAAAATGGCGTGTGACTGTCAAAATGAGCCATCTGTTCGAATGCACAGGCGCATTGAGCAGTCACGTGCCATTTGTGCCTTTTTTGTACCAACACACCTCATTTTGTACACCTGACGCGCGCGATTTAGTCGCGTCGCGCGAAGTATACGCTGGACCTTGGGCGACTCCAACAGAAAGCGTTCAATAGAACAGAAAACTCGTCCGCTAAATCGCACACGAGGTTTCTGGAGCGATTTTCTCAACCAGGAAGAATTTCTAGTCGAGGAATTTGAACCTAAACCCCCGTTTTTGAGCTCGTCTTTCACAACCCACCAAGAATTCAGAAAGCGTTCTGAGCGCCGGTGCTGCCTTTAGCAAGTATGCAGCATAGCTGAACAATTTCTCTGTAGAGCTAACCTGAGGCGTTCAGTTGACAAAAATTCTTTGTAGTATTAGTCTATGTTACTTTGGAAATTGTTACTGTAGCCAGCCTGTGCAAGTTATATAGTTGGTAACAGTGTCTGAATATTTAGCGACAGAACAGAAACCGTGTATATTTCAGTTGTTTTCTACTGACTACCCTACTATTCTGATACGCGGTTGCGCTGGTGCAGTCGTTCCGCGCAGGAACACACATTCAGCGGTACTTTCTTGTTCTTTTTTTTTGGAAATTTTTGCACGGCCATAAGAGCTATTGTTCGTTATGTACGAGTACTTATTTTGAATCAGACCTGATGTATTCGTCGCATATGACTAGTCACATGAAATTTGTCGTAGAATGATGAATGCGAACAATGTGGACACTGGAACAGTGGTCGACGCACGTGGTGCTGCAGAAGATGTCGTCGGGGACCTAAACCACACTTGACTCTGCGACCAAGTTTCAAGGGTTAACACCTACCCTGACTCCGCTTTCCTTCCTTGTTGATGTTGACTTTACAGATACTGCAGAAGGTTCTCTTATAGCCTCTTACTGCACTACGAGTAACTGGAGTGCTTTCTGCTGGTGATGCCGTCGACGAGAAACCAGAATCTTCTGACTGAAAGAGAATTTTATTTTCAGTGGTACGACTGTCACCACTGGCAATTCTTCTTTAGTGCGGAACAAAGAGGAAAACGTTTCCGGTGAAAAATCAAGGGGAATATTAGAGATGTGGACGAGTTTGTATAGTCTCTCTTAGATCCTTGCTACGGCTCTTCCACTTTTTCTTCATATTTCGTTCTATTTTTGAAGGAAAAAGTGGAATTTCTCAGTGAGACTCTCAAACTTTCCTTAAAGGCAGCACCGACGCTCGGAACACCTTCTGAATTCTCGACGGACTCTGAAAAAGGAACACGAAGAATGGTTGAGGTTCAAATTTCTCGCCTCTAAAGTCATCCTTGACCAAGAAAATTGCTGCAGAAGACTCGTCCTCAATCCCGCGAACGAGTTTTCTATTTCGCCATACGCTTTCTACTGGAGTCGTCTATCGCCTTAAGCGCACCGACATGGAAAAGACTTTCAACTCTACTCATATTCAGGAATCATAGCGCTCTAGAGCTAGCGTGGGAAGCTACTTGGATAACTCGTCCACGAAATCGCGGACGAGTCTTCCGGAGCAATTTTCTTGGCCAGAAATGATTTTTGAGCCGAGAAATTTGAACCTCGTTCATTTTCCGAGTTCCTCTCTCAGAATCCATTGAGAACCCAGAAGGTATTCCGAGCGTGGATGCTGCCTCTAAGGCCTCCATCAACTTCGTGAGGGCCAAATTCAGCATAAAATGGAATGCGCTATACTGATGGAATAACTAGAGTCCGTCGAATACTCGTCACAGAAGAATTACAATTTTCGCACCACTTTCTTTGTTAAGTTTTGATTTGAAAAAAATGTGCCAAACAGGACAAAGTTAAAGTCAACGAAGCTGTTGCGGCATTTGCCACTACAGGTTATGTTCCCAGCGCATGCTAACTCGCAAAATATATGTACGACTAAATCTAAGAATACTAGTTTTTCTGGATCTTCATAAACTCACCAAGGGGGTGTTGTACGGTACGAGACGTGGAGGCGGCGAGCAGCTCTCTGTCGACGGGTTCGTAGCTGACTGGTTCTGACGGGAGCCGGACGACTCAGAAGAATAGCTTGTCGAATGGTTCGGACTGTAGTAGGGTGTGAGAGGGGAGTAAACAGCCGAAATTGGCGGTAAAACGGGGTAAGATCCGTTGCATGGAGTCGATGTAAAGAAGCCTGGAAAGAGTAGTAAAACAATTTGTCATAGACTAGCTTCAGTGTAGAAAATACAGTGCGGTTTTTTTTTGGAAGGCGACTAATATTATGAAAATGACGTTAAAACGGCGACGACGATGAAATCCAATGGATGGCGCAAGAACACTAGAAATCGTTTCTATCTCCTTTTACTGTTGTCAAGTACTTTTCCACACCTCTGGCAGAAAGTACTCACAGTGTTTATTAGGCTAGCAGCTAATTTTTCCTACTTCGATATTTCTGCACAGCGTCATATATCCAAAACGGCCGATTTTGAATAAGTGGTAATTATCCTAATTTTGTTCACCACGCCACCCTTTGGAACTTAGCCTTTGCCACCTGACTGTAAAATCTGCCCCAGAGATTTTCAGGCCAAGTGGAAGTGAGGGTGATTTCTTAAAAGGGCAGCCGTAAGGAAACTTATCACTATTGCTGTTTCAGGAAAGAAGACTAGCGCACGACATAGCAGCTAAAGTAGTGAATCTGTTCATTTAATCGCACTCAACCTGTCTAAACATAACGAAAAATTTCGGGGTCTAGAAAAGAAGTGGCAGCAGAAGGACAAAGGGACATTACAGAATGATAAAAATCAAAAGACGACTCTATTTCTTGGGGCACAGTCATGTCTTAAACTTAATAAAATATTGGGAAATTTGCCCATTTCTACTTCGAAAGTTAAGACAGACTACCCCTACCTATAGGTACAGGATCCACATTTAATTTCAGATGAAGCAACAAAAATCAAGGGAAAGAGATATAGGCTGCTCATAGTCAACACATTCGCTGTATAAGACATGTCATCTGTAAGCATCCGAAATTTAGAAAAACACAGAATGTACATTTAAGAGGCCATAACAGGACTGCTTTACGAGTGAATTTTGCTGATTTCCATGGAAAAAGGTTTACCAGAGGTTCGGGAAATCGAGTCGTCTTTTGATTTTTATCATTCTCTAGGGACATTACTGCAGGTCAGTCGAATAACTAAGTTTGTAAGGCTATCGATGCTGAAGGCGTGAAAACGAAAATCTATTATACCCTGATGAAAATTCTTTCAGACACTCTCCTAGGAGAAGCCAAATCTTGTGTGTTCTGAATTTTTTTCTAATTCTAAATACCGTTAGAACAGATAAGCGGCAGTGCCCTTTTATGTATGCAAGGTATTGCGAGTATCGTTAAAGCACTAAAAAAACAGACTTACCCATGTTTGCGTTTATCTCTGCATACGGATTATGCACAGCCATTTTCCTCCGCAAAAATCTGGACCTCCTTTGTGAAGTGCCCTGAAAGGATAGCTTTAACTGCAAATATAATATAGAAATGTTTTATCAAATAACTTCCTTACGTCGGATTTGATAGGAGTTATCGAAGACATTTCAGCTTCGAAGTAGCTGATACTGTAAATAACAGCTCATCAATATACAAGAATTTAGCAAAGGACATTGTAAAAACAGCATTAAAAGACTCACGTCTCGCAAGTTATCCTTTAGACGGACTGGAAAATTTAGTCCCGACCTCTAGGCTTTTATATGACCTCTTCGATCTGCCCTGCCGACATGGCCGAGGGGCGTTGACAGCTGTTATATGAGGTGATACCAGGTCTTCTGGCATCTTGATAACTACTCGATAATATCACACCTCAAAGATTTCTACTGGCAAATGCCCTGACAAAGACGATCACACTAAGGTGACGGCAGAGAACACTGAGGTCTTTTTCGTTAAAGGAGGGTGCTTTTTAGACAAGGATCTTCAAATATCGCTCTTGTGGTTGAGAAAAGTTCTTGAAGATCAGTTTACTGCTCTGCTGTGAGATGGAGAAGAAATGAAGAGAGTGAAAAGGCAGAGAAAAATCCCAGAAAACCCAAGAAATTACGGAAACTACTAGGAATATCTATACAAAGGTGTTAAAGGCCTATATACTCCCAGAGAATGATCGGGAGCTATTATAATGGCATACAGCCGAGTAACAAGGTGTAACTCTAACGAAATTAAATGAATCTATTCTTATTTTGTCGTAAATTACTATTTTGTACTTGAAAGTAAAGCAACGTTTGAATTTCTCCACGTCACGTTTGAAAGTGGCTCAGAGGCCAGGGAAAAAAATTGAAAGAGGTCAAGTTTTAAAAAACAACCTTAATTATTAATTTAAAATATCGATTTTACTTTTTAATATTTTTAAAAATATTTTTA
>KN549927.1:52688-71968 GCA_000797555.1 Oesophagostomum dentatum | reverse complement strand
ACCCGCTTATCCAGCTCCTGCTGCGTTCTGTCGAAAATCTATTTTGGGGAGATTTGGCAAGGAATTGAAATACCTCTCTCTCTTTTATTGCATATTTACCATCATTGCTCCACGTTCTATCGACGCAGCCTTTGGCCTTCAAGACTGGAGAAAAAGTAAGACAATGTCCTTGTTTCCCAAAGATCAAAAAGTATCGGACTTCTTTTTTAAAAATTCGACTATAAAGTTGAAAATTAGAGAAATGTTAGATTCGCCGAACGCCGCTATATTTTTTATATTATCTGCTACAGTATTATAAGCTGCATTCCATTTTCTTTGAAACAGTTAATCCAAGGGGGTGAAGCTTGAACGTGCACACTGCCCTTCACATTGCCCCAATTTAGGTACTTGCGTTGCCGCCCTGTACTTCTGCATCTATACAAAAGCGAGAATTTTCCAACACTGAAACGACTTTCTGTACATGCCGCTGAAAGTTCAGGACACACATCTCGAAGCATTTACATGTCGCATTTTGTCAGTCGGTGTTTTTAAGCTTGAACGACTGGGTCAATTTGTGGCTCATGAAGCTAGAAATTCGATCGTGCACTTTTGCATTACTTTTGCACTTCTCAACGTGAATGTCTGAGGTGAACGTTTTAAATAGACTTTGAGTCTGCTGAATTTCACTAACCTTCAGCAGAGAAACGAGCTGTTGAGGTGTGCAGCTTTAGAAGCCTACACCTTTCCGACTACTTTTGTTCGCACTTTTAATTAGTGCCAGATGGAATGATAGCGATGCCGCGCTGAAGCTTTTTATTCGCTATTTTGGTCATGTACAAGTACACATATGAACATAGTACCAGTCTGAGATCGGCTGGCCGCGCTTGCAAAACTCAGAAAACTGCACATTTATTTTAAAAAGTAGAACTCAAACGATAGTTTAAAATATATCGAGGAGTCATGTACCACGGTCGCTTCAACCATGTCAGTTTCACATGCTAATAATGCGGTTTCAAGTTGTCGTATACTTATTTTATGCTGAACAGGTTTACGTGCCATTGGGTAGTCACATAATAATAATCACTCTAGAGCCTGGACTACGCCATGGGGACGTGACTAGTGTTACCCCTTAGGTTGTACTTTAAGGTGCGAGCAGATGTTCAAAGAAAGGCGTGGATTTCTAACGCTCGTTTTGCGAGCTGTTAGCACTGAAAAACCGCAGAGCATTCTTGGAAACGCTCTTAACCTAAAACATACCTTAAATTTGCGAAGGAATCAACTACCAAAATTTCTCTTAAAAACCCCTGTCTCAGACGTCATACAGGTGGAAGGGCGCATTGAGCCAGCTTTCGTATTAAACAGAAAAGTTTATCAAATGAAGGCGTTTTTGCAGAAATGGTTTTAAAGAAGAAAGGATTTACTTTTCTGCTAATATGGTGTGAAAACCCCAGCAAATTTTGAAAGAAGATAAACACTTACTTGAATGAATGATGAGCAGACCTCCCCATGCAATGCTCCAAAACCAACCAACGAATAAAAATGTGATAGTGAAGAACTGACTTATGCCCACAAGAAGATTCACAACCTAAAAAATGTCGAGAATAGTGAGCGGTTTAACATCATATGTTGCTTTTCTTATTTTGCTGTGGCATGTACAATAATAGTGACAAAAGTGCTTGACGAATTAATTTTTTGTTGTGTGCCATGTTGTTATGAGGTATAACGTCTAGTTTGGCTAACTAATCGAGCAAATGACCCGCCATTATTTACTCCATGACTTTTAGAAGAGGAAGCAGAATAAAATTGGTCGAAATGTTGAGATCGTTTTGCATTTGCTAAATTTCAGAATGGGAATAACCACAAAAGCTTCCCACGCATATGGATCTGACACGACATTAAAGAAATATCAAAGATGTGCGTAAGCGGAATGGCAAGACTTTTCGCAAGCACCTTATAAAATACTCGCAGAATGGCATCAGAACTTGCAGAGTAAGACGCTTTGAGAGTAGATAGATTTTTGAGCACAACATCATAAGTTGTTACCAGTAGCCGAAATTTACTATACGTCATGCTGGCGGTGCGCAGTAAAATGTTGCGAAAGCTGCGAAAGCCTCGCTTTCTCAAAATTAGTAACACATGTTCTATCCTTTGCGTCAGAAAGAAGGGGCTGCACAGCAGAGCATTTAGTTCTATGAGCAATAAATGCAGAAATAGTTCCAACATTTGTTGCTCGAGTGGGTCGTCTAGCTTTATATCCTATAAATTTTTTCATTCGGAGGTCAAGTTTCCTACAGACTTCAACATATTCACTATAGCTTGAGGGATTACGACAGCAAAAGAATGTTCGGTATTTTTGTTCATATAAATTTTGCATGTGACGGGGCAAACTATATCTTATCTTCGGACGTTTTTATTAGTTTCTTTAGAATATATTTGGAAATCACAAAACGGAAGAATTCAAAGAAACGTCTGCAGACATCACCGATATCTGCAAAATTTCGAAAGACGTTGAACCAGTTTATCGAGGCAGTATTCTTGTAAACGTAATCAAAGAAACTTCCAGACGGCTTATTTTTGGCCCTAAGATGTTACCCTCGAGTGCCCATATTTTTTCTCTTTAAACAAGGCGTTATAAACCTCATAGTATCTCTCTTCTGTTTTTCAAAACAAGAAGCTTAATGAACTATTGGGAAAGCTAATCAAGTCAATTTTTCAATTCTTTATATTTATACTAAAATTTACGGCTCTGCCATGAAACCTAGTGGACAGTTGTGTGTATAATTTAGAAAATTTTCGCTGCCTGATATCAGGATAGAAAATTACTATCAGCAAGTGCCAACGCGTCGAGTCTGCTCAACTTCTATTAAATACCATTGGCTTGCAGCTGACCCTGAAGCTTGGTCAAAATTTAGCTGGATTATTGGATGCTGCTGATGTAAGATGTTTTGTTTAGAGTTTTCGCTGACGATTTGAAGATATACCGGTCTATTGCCATAGTTTCCGATTTTTCTCTTTTGCAGCGTGCTATTTCTGCAGTGCAGCAGTGGTCCCAGAAGTGGGAGTTACCGATATCAAGACAAAAAAAAACCAAGCTCCTTCATCTTGATGTCGCAGTCCCAATTATAATTACAGTATTAACGATTCATGAATTACTGCTTTGGATGTTGTCAAAGATTTGGGATTTATAGTTACGAGAGATCTCATGTTTGACAAACACTGTGAAATGATTGCTAGGAAGGCAACACGAGTGGTTCACAACCTCTTTAGAGCTCTTTTTACTAGAAGCTCTGCAGTGCTTCTCAAGCATATGAAATATATGTTCGGCCGATTTTGGAGTACGGTACGCAAGTGTTCAGCTCACTCGTAAAAGTTTAGAGAAGCTTGAGAAAGTGCAAAATTTATTCACTCGTAAGTCGGTGGTTCGAATTTTTATTTTAATATGACCAAATTCCTCCCAAGATGAACGTAACTATAATTTTAATCTTGAAAAACTGTACTATCGTAAAAATATCAATGATCTTCTTTTACTGCACAAAATTTTGTTTAGTGATTGTCTTATAAAAAAACCATGATCTTTTCCAGTTGAAGTTCTCTCTCACTCGTGGAGGGGTTGTTAAATTTCTGCTTAAGAGAGCTAGGTTGAACTGTAGAAGGTCCTTCTTCACAAATAGAACTATACCCAAATTTGATGCTATACGCAGGAAATTTGGGACTCCCTTACGTATTTCTAAATTTAAAAATATACTTCATCCTCAGTTCTTTGTGCCTGTTGTCTTCCTGAATTTGTGCCATTTTTGTTGCTCATGTGTTCCACTTTTTTTGGTGTAGTTTTCCCACATTTTTTGTTTTGAGTCTGCTATCCTGCAATTTTTGAGTCTTCTAAAGCGCGATGTCTAATTGCGTTTTAAAACTGGCTGTGCATATGTAGCTTATGAAATAAATTATTGTAAGCTATAGCAGAAATGCACAAAAAAGTGCACATATACGATCGACCGGCTCTATTTTAAAGTATTTGCTAATATGCCAGAAACGCTTATAGAGGTTCTGTCAGTAGACAACTGATTGCGGTTGTCTGATGCTATAATTGGAAAACAAAGTATGTATTTCCTTACTTATTATATAAAATATACTTACGCATTTCCACTTACAATGGAAACTTTACTCAACAAAAGATTTTTGCTTGATTTGGTTGTAGTTTCTAAACAAGATTTTGCGCCATTTTCAAATTTTCGCCTTCCTGCATATCTGTTGCTATAATACGAAATTCAATATCTTCAGTATCTTCACTGATCATGATCATCTGACATACCCTGCAAAAGACGACTTTGCACAACTTCAGACAGGGAATTAGCAGCGATTTCTCAGATAAAAAATGGGCGACGCTAGGAACATAAGTACTGAAGAATTGGTTGCGAATTTAAAACACAATTGGATGTAAAAAAGATGTCTTAAGTTAATGGACCTGGTTGTTTATTTCCTTATAAAACTCTTTTTTTTAACTGATCATTTTCGACTACTTCACTAGCAAATGCTGGGTTGAAGGCTCGGGGCATCAAGGTAGTACCATCAGCAATATGGTTTCCTTGCTCCCAAACCGAATGTGTGAAAGAAATTCAAGGAGCTTTGGAGAAATTATGATCACTCATTTTTACGGTGCTATATTTCTCTATATTTTATTTTGTTGACATTTTCGCAGTGCCTTTTTTCAGTTTTGATTTCCACACTACCTATATTTCTGAGTAATTTATACGTGCGTGGATGGCTAGAATCAAGTGCATATAGTATTTTTCCTACGACACAATTTACCTAGTTCAATAAATTTGGTGCAGAAGCTTTTATGAGTGAGCTAAGAACCCTAGCAAACATTCCATTATGACCACAGAATTATCGCTACGACCTCTCATAAATGTCTTTAAATGTGAACTGAAGTCGTCCGAATAGCCGCAATAATTATGACAGAAGTTTAGTTCCAAGCATTTCAAAGTGAAGCTTCTGTGAAATCTCTATTAGTGCATTGCAAAGCTGAAAAATTCTGGTTCTGGCTCCACCCCGATGACCGCGCGTTCACAAGAGTATAGTCGGTCCTTCTCCCACATGCGCTAAGCACGTACTGGCCCCTATATTCTTCCGCGGCATGCGGGTTGGCGAGAGGACCTATCACGATTGCATCGTGCTCATTCCGTCTATTGCGTTCGTCCTGAATGATGCAGTCTCAGTCTCACTACCAGTCCCGCTACAGTCTGCGAAGGATTCTGTCCGTGTCCTCACCTGCGTGCCTGCGTCGGATCAGATCGTGGCGCCATGGCAACTTCACCTCGCCGACTATGGTTCCAGTGTTGCAAGTGAATTTAGACTTGACTTTCTTTTATTCAATCTTTCCACTTGTGTTTTCTTCCCTGCATTTTTCTATTTTGTGCATTTGGTTTGCGTTCTGCTTGAGTGCCATAAAATGCATAATCTAATCTGATTTTCATCCTAACTTTTAGTGTAATCTTATCGAACGCTCGCCCCCTCCTCCCTTATTGCATTCCTTCCTCAGCTCCAGGTAGTAGGCTTCTAGGGCCGCGCACGCCTAGGCTTTCGCAGAACACGCGCAGGGATAAATCCGCACCTGCTTTTGTCGCGTCTGGTCAAACTGGTTCCTGATTCATCGATGTAGGGCCAGGTACGAAATCTTCAGATATGAGAAAAAATCTGCTCGCAGATCACATTGTGATCAGTGATTCTGGGACAAATGTGATACCCAGTCGCGCTTGTATACTTGATTTTGGTTTTATTTTGGTTTAAATCTTGGGCGCACATATCTTTTTCAACATTTAGGACTTGGGCTGATCTATTTTTTCCAACTAAATGTCAACGACCAGGAGTTATTGCAGTAGATACCCTTTGAGGCTTGGAAGTGGTATGCGTAATAAATTAGCAATCATATGTTCCATTTCCTTTTTTATCGTTAATATCAGGGTCGCACCTTCGCCCACATATCTTCTAATGATCGTACAGCCTTGAGTATGGGGAAATTCATAGTTGTTCTATTACGTTCGTCGACCTTAAGGCCTTGCACGCATACCTAAAACCTGATCCCGCCTGATTCTACCGGCCATGGTTAGGTGATTGCGCAAATGACAAGTCACCGTAATTTAGGATTGTAGGTCTTGCTATACAACGTGCAAAAATAATCGGATTTTACCTTGTAGATTAAAAAAATTGCTTATTTATTTTATTACGCACAATAGCGCACCGTAATCCATGACTTAGAGGAGATTTATGTGTGCTGTTGAATTTCTTTGTTATGCATTGCTGAGATAAGGCGCTAGTGCAAGAAAACAGTGGTAGTATTTATTTTATATTATAACTGAGTTTTCATGTGCGCGTGTCTGTGTGTGCAAGAGAACCAGGGCCTCTCGGCGCCAATCAAGACCACCTTCATGTTCAGCGTGTCGAGTTGTGCTTTCAAAAGGTAAATTTTAAGATTTGTCAAAGTCTAAGTTGTTTTTCAGTCCACTTTTCATTTTAACAACGTTAACTTAAGCAGCTGTTTAAGTCGAAGTAGGAAGTCAGTCATATCATTGCTGCATATACATGTTGGGTTGCCCGGAAAGTTCTCAGAATTTTATTTTTTTCCGAGAAAGTTCGAAGATACTTCAAAAAGTGGTTATCGGTTGACGAAAGCTATGGGGAATGTGATGAACGAGGCCGAGGCAGAACTTCGACCCTCAATTCGTTCAATTTGATGCTGATTTTGAAAAGGCGAGCGTTGCCATGAAAGCCTGCTACAGCTGACGCAATTTTGCGTGCATTTCATCAGTTTTCCCACAGTAGGACTCTGCGGTGATGGTTTGGCCTTGTTGCAAAAACTTGTAGTGGATCACACAAGACCGCCAATTACCGCTCTGCAATCATGACCCTTTTGATACTATCAGATAGAAGAGTGGCACTGGTTTCTCTTGGTAAAAAAACAGTGTTATTCAGCTAATATCAACAGTTCATTTTGGAAAAAAAATCTAGGAGCACATCCTGGATTGTGGTCTAAAAAATTTTTGCTTCAGCTGGAAAGGTACTTATGGGTCTATAATACTTCGCAACACGAAGCATTGATAACGAGTATATAAGCTCGGAATGTCTAACGGCTGAGCGTGATAAGGATGAGCCTTCGCGGAAATCTAGAGAAGCCTCTGAGGAACCCGAATCTGATGAGCATTGTCCAGTAAGCAAAATACTTAGAAGATCCACTCTTATTTACAAGTATTTAAAGACACCGCACTTGAAATTCTCCTCAATTTAATTAACTAATTAATTAACTTCAGTAAAAACCAATAGGTTCCTGCAACTAGTAGCGTTTGTTTCCATGCATTTTCTTTAAATGCTACTGATAGGTCCATCGCAGTCAATAAAGAATTATGGAATTAGTTAATCCAGAAAAACTATAAATCCTCTACAACACGGTTTAGATCGACTTCATCATTTCAAAACACGTGCGAAACCTAGTAAGAAAATGAGTCGTCACGAAGCTGATAATCGCCGTACCAGCTAAAGAAGGATGATGATTGTACGAATGCAAGAATCTCAAGGACAATGCTAGATGGGAGACGGTCCTTTGACTACAAGTCTTCGTAGCAACTTGCCTGCGGATACTGGATTAGCTAGGCAGCCCTTGCTGTCAAGTGGCACTACACTAAAACAGTCTTTAGAAGCGGATTTTGCGAAATCCCTAAATTAAGGAAGAAGCATAAGTTCTTCAAAGCAAGAAGGGAGACATTTGGCACTTTAAGGCTCCGGAAATTCTTGTGAATTTCAGAAAAAAAACCGTTTGTTACGGTGGAGGGCGATTTTAAAGGTTTAAGGTTCTACTTACATTAAATGCTTACGGGTTAGGCGCTCTTCAGTCCCGCAAACTACTCCCTTGAGAGGAGTTAGAGCAACTTACCGTCTGTGGGCATACTGTGCAGCCGGCTACATATTTGCAGGCGACGCAACGCAATGTGCTGTAGTAACAGGACCCGCCGTCATGCCAGATACGGCTTTCGACAAACGCTGCGCTCCAACGTCAGTTAAGGGCCAGTGAATCTTTGGAGAAAAAGAACGACGATTGACCTCAAACGCGTAAAATATGGAAGTTCACAGAAGAAGCGAGAGTGTAGCCGAACGAGAACTGCCCCTCATGACAAATCATCAAGAACAGCGTAGAGCAATACTTCTGAATAAGTTGCCGAACGTGCGAAAAATGACCATTATCAGCGATCTGCTAGAGAAAGAAAAACATCCAGTGATAGACGCGATAGACGCCCTGCTGTACGAACTGCTGCAATGCGAAGAGCAGAGCAGCTACGAAGAGCAACACAGCGACAGCAAGAGATTCTGAAGAGTAGCCGGTTCTTCACTAACTTGATAAGTATGAACGTGGAGTGCGCGAACTGTGGTGGTAATCGTTTCGCCCAGGAACAAACGGTACCTAGAATACGTACTCTCAACTGCTGCAACTTTGGACGTCTTCCACTCTTCAATTTTCCGGAAAGAATACGTAGCCTCTTTGAGAACAATGATGCACGTTCTAAGCATTTTCTTCCAATGATTATTATAACAACGCACTGGCACGCACAACGTACTGGTCATGGCCTTAATGACACACCTGTTGGTGGCGGCACCTGCTGCGTTCACGGACAGATGTACAATTCAACCGATCCCCTGCGCGCTCTAGATGGGCAGCCATCCGTTCTTGCCCAAATTTATATCTTTGATACCGAATGCGCGTCAGGCTAGTTAATGGGCCGTCTAGATAATCGAAACTGTAGATGCGAAAATAGTATTTGAGTCAAGACCGTCAGATGATCGTCGCAGATACAACATCTTCACCTCGATTGAAATTGCCGCAGTTTATAAAAGTGACAACGAATAAGCAAAGGGAGAGCGACGTTTAGCACTTACGGAAAGAAGAGCTCAACTTTCATCTATCACGGACTGTGACCCAAAATGTGAACAGCTATATATCTGTTTCTTTTTCCAACAGGAGGGATGGGTTGGCATACCGGAATGGAAAAACAACGTGCCGAAGATTGCAAGTGTTCCAAATAAAACAGCGAAAATATTATGTTTATCTTCTTCTCATGCGAGATTTTCTTTTTAACCCTAGTTAGCAGTTAATAACAGAAATACAGCAGTCTGAAAGGAACGACTTCGCAATGAACCAAGACTGGGTGTATAAACAAGAGATCGTCTGCTTGGACGCACTTCTCCGTGTGAGTCTCGGAAAGGACACTAGGTGTAAATTGGCAAATACTACAGGTAGGACGTTCCCTTCACATTAAAACAAAGGCAGTCCGCTGTCCATTTTTGCTTTTACAATAATCATCAATAAAAGTCAAGGACGAGTTCGAACAAGTCGATATCACACAACGAAGGGATATTTAGCCATAAGCAACTTTATGTAGTGCCAGAGCAAAAAGTAAGGACGGTGTGAAAATCGAATTTCGAAGCGGTTTTATGTAACCGAATTTTGTTAAGATTGTGTAAAAAAACAATTCTCTTCGTATTTAATAATTCGCTAACGACTTTTTTTAGAGCTGACTTGCCACACCATCAGAAAGATTAACCTGGAAGCAGTGCTGCCACCAAAACATGGATTGTATTCAAAATTAATCCTCGTAAAGTTCTATTAATATCCATCTTCTAATTGATTAGAAAAACCATACAAGAGCGTGAACTTCCCAGCAATGTTAGAGAGTTTGGAAGCTCCAGTTGTCAAGAAATCGAATGAGGTCTGATAAATCTGCCTAGAAATTACTTCAATACACCGCGAAGCCGTGTACACACAAACGGAGCTGGGCCGCAGAGTGACTCGGATATGCTGGTAAATATATAACCCACCTAAGATTTCTGAACATAAAGAAAATTAATGATAAGGAATAGGGCCTCTCTCTTTTACCGAAATCCTAGTGGTCGAGATCGTAATTTTAATTACGGACTTAAAACACTAGCGAAAAAAGGACGCGAATTTGACCTTATCATGGTACATCAGATATTCCTTCGTAACTATGGTAAATTCTGTTTTATTCCTTACTAGAAAAATCTGTAGTGCTAGAGGTAGATTAAACAAGTAGTTATTCCTATCAGAAGAAGTTTCTTCGTCACTAGGACTGCATCAGGTTTTGAAAGACTGCTCAGAAGAATGAAATTCCAGAAAACAATCATCATTTTGAGACTTTTGTACAGTTATTTACAACTCTGCGACGATCCCATATTGGCTAATCGTTCTGCAACGTTTCTGTCTTGTTCGCTTTACATTCTTATATTCACATGAGTTTTGCAATCCAATAAATATGAAATACATATAGGTATTACCAGCGTTACAAGCTTCCGTCCCTCTTTGAGATTTACCCGCGGTTGACCCAAACATAAAGCTGCGACTCCGGACAATATGGTTCCTTAAAACAATGTCATTAATTTCAGGAATAATTGCAGAAACACGTAACGTGCACCGCTTTATGAAAAATCGGATAAGAGCTTTCCTTTACCTGTTCCCGGAATAAGGAAATTTAAGAGAAAACAAAATAGCGCTACAGGAACTGGCAGGAAGGGAATCGCCTCATGCATCAGTGTTATGTCGTTTGTTGGAAGATTCACCTAAACGCAGCTAGTTTTCAGTTTCAATTACTCCAGTAATGGAACCTGAAATCTGACCTTATCACCATTTTTTGTCTCCTTTTGTATTTGGGCTTCTTCTTGAGCGGCAGCGACAATACCAGTGATATTGAAGGCATTGACTCCCTTAAACGTTTATTTCACAAAGAAAACTTTATCTATGTAAAAATCTGGAAGCCGTCTGTAAAAAAAGGCTTGAGGCAAACCATAGGCCGGAAATGTTCGTTCGGTTTTTTGTAAATTCCGGAAACAGCTGAAAAAAGCAAAAACCGAAGAGGCACGGCACAAAACCCTATTACCATAGCTGCGATAGTATAGAGATAGCTGTCGAGTAATAAAGGTTCTTCCAGACTTGCGGTGATTATTGTTATCTACTGGATAAGTTACCTTATGTATAAAAAATAGGAAAACAAAAAAAGCATAATAACCGCAAAATTTAAACCTCAACACTAATATAATTTAAGCTGAATTTTGATTAAAACATAATCTTTATCTGAAAATATGTCGAAGAGAAAACAGAAGCAAAAAAAACTGTTCTGCATAAAAGTCAAGGGATGAGATGATGGATAGCAAGTCCCTCGTGCGCTAGAGTGCAATTTGAGCAGCGAAGTTTCCAGAATTCTGGGACAGCTGTGCGTACAGAAAGGTAGCGCGACAATTTCTGATAGCTTTTTACATAAACGTTGCTCACTCCACCTCTCATGTTTGTGGCTGTAACAGTGGAAATACTTTAGCTTCAGGTCATGCTAGCTATCGTTCACCCTAAAGAACAGAAGAATATCGTTTACCTTTTTTCTAAATGCAAGCGCTTTCAGGTCTAAATTATGACTCCTCTCAGTTTCGACAGTTCGTAAGGTTCCTAGCAGATGTATTCTGAACCTCGATAAAAGAAAATATGGCTGTTGTCTTGAATTGAACTCTACTTAACCTGCTAAAAACTGTTAAATTAAAGGCAGCACCCACAAAAAAACAGATTTTGAGATTTTTGCATTTTTTATACCCTAGCCACATTGGTTGCTGAATGTCAAAGTAAGAAAGCATTAGAATCAAAACTCACCGAGAAAATGTCGAAAACGTGCCCATACCGCTTTTCCAAGTTACGAGGGTGCGCGGACGAGTTTTCCGTGGAAGAAGTACGCTTTAGTGTAATACACCAACTATGAGGGAGAAATCAGAATTTCCGCCATTTCTTTCTTTGGGTCTCCGTAGAGTGACGCGCTGTTGCTACAGTTATACCGAAGCGCACTTGTTCGCCGCGCAAGTCCGCAGAAAACTCGTCCAGTCACCCCCCCCCCTAGCTTGGATAAGCGAGATGGGCGCGTTTTCGACATTTTCTCGGTGACTTCTAACTTCTGTGCTTTCTTGCTTTGGCTTTGGACAACCCATGTGACTAGGGTATAAAAGATGCAAAAATCTCAAAATCGACTTTTCCATCGGTGCTGTTGATGATTTCTATATCATCAACCAACTTCTATTCCTACTTTCTCATATTTCTAGTTACCTAGGGATATTCTCCCAGGGCTATTCGTAAGTATCTCAATGTTCTAGTATCTAATCACTCGACGCTGAATGGTACTTCAGTGTACGGGGTCCGCCATTGAAGCGGCACCCCTTTGTTCACATTTTTGTAAGGGTTCCCAATGGCAACCTTATCTGTGATCGGGTAGCTCCGCCTAGTATATCTGCATAAAAGGACACCGCATGTATTATTTTACTCTCCGAATAAATCTCTGCCATCTCTGCCCCACGTCTACCTCGTTTCACCCCATCATTGGCACGAGCCCAAAGGTGCAGCCTTTAAGCTGCAGCTTAATTCTAACTTTTCTTAGATTTTCTCCATAAGTCTGTAGCTTCACACATGACATTTTAAGCTCAGATATTTGGAAGTTGTGTAAAAATGTAGAAAATTGGGCGCAGCCCTGAGCTGGTTTTTGGAGCCCTCCGCAAAAGAAGTCATTCTTGAAACAATAGGAAACTACGAAGTTCCCTTTGAGGAAAATCGTTTATGATTGGATTAATCCCGTAAAAAAAACAAGAACTCATGTTTCTTAGAGGAAATATTTGCTAGTTCTTCTCCCATCTCTATTCGTTGCTCATAACACAGTACCTTAAGAAACGGCGAGAAAGGGGGTAGAGCAGCTATAGATTTTCTAAAGTACTGCACACTATTCGGCGACACCTATTTTAGACTCAATGGTAAGACGATCATGCAAAACCAATAGAGAATATGTAATTAGATGTTAGAGTAGTTGTGCTGAACGGTTTTTTGGAGCTCGTAACAATTATACCTCAGAGATGAACTGCACTCTAGCCCATGGGTTAAAGGATCGCCATGCGAAATCAGTGTGATGTCCAAAATAAGGAAATCGCACAACCCCAACAAGAAAAGATTCGGGATATTTTTGTATGCAGACAACAAGAATTAGTAGAAGAACGATAAAGCAAGTTGAGAACAAGTAAAAAACAAAATAGCTAGGAAACTTCGATAAAAATATAAACGGTTTTAAAGAAAGTGTATCAGTTGAATTTGGTTGTTGAATTTTTCTGGCAGGACCATCAGGGAGGGCCTGCTCTATAACCGTACCATTGTTACAGCCTCAAAAGCCTGCTTATTTTAGAAAAAGAGCTTTATCAAATATGAATTTCCCACCAGTGAAAACTACAACGCAACAGAGAACAAAACTCGAAGCAACGCTCTGAACGAAGGTAACGAGGCTGCAGCTTTACCCATATGTCATGTATCCCCAAAGACATATTCCTGCAAGAGAAATAGTTTGACATTAATTCTTCGACGATTTCTTGGCTCCGTACTTTGACGTGTCGTAGCTATCATTAGCAGGGATTTCATTTTTGATAAGAGTGTTTCTCCAAAATGAGTAGGTTTTGGAGATTGTTGGTATGGTACGATTATACAGCAGGCTTTCCCTGATGGTGCTACTAGAACTCACAAACAAAATTTTGGTGGTACACTGCCTTTGAGAATATTTCTCAGACAGAAACGTCGGCCGAGCGGTTGTCGGTAATCCGGCTCGGCGGCGGCCCTAAATGTGTGGGGAGATGCCCTCACCGGCTGGGCGGCCACCATTCAACGCAGAATTGAACATGATGAGGTCGAAGCGAAAACGATGCGCTTATCATGCTTCTCTCTAACGCGAGGTTCCCTATCCACCACTGATATAGGTCATTTCATGCTTGCTATCATCTTCGGCCGCCCGGCCGAACTACCGACAACCGCCCAGCCGACGTCTCTGCCTGAGTTGCAGCATCACAGAGCTCTCCTAGAACGCGACCTTTTTGAGGGCTATTTACTCAGTAGTGTTATTAAAATGAAGAGGCCTCAGTTATTGTGCAAGATTTGACACGTTTTAGACATGTTATGCTCCTTGTCTTCATGATGGGGCTCGTCATAACCGGAGCTTTTCCGTTTTTCTACTTTACTAATCAACTTTTCGTATCAATACTGTCTTGCCTTCCGAAGCCGAGCACAAGGTTGTTAGGAACTTTTACTAGGCCTACGTACGTTTCGGCGCATCGCCTTCTTCCGAGAACCGACCGACCAACTGAGACTATCCATATATGGAATATCTGGTTAAGATGATTATCGGACACTTCCCACCCGCGCGCGGCTGTGCTCCAATCGAATAGACGCAAACCTGTCGTTTTCGACTGTTACCACAGTCTGAAGGTTCCGTACAAGTCTAAGTACCATACTATACCATCGCCTCAAAGTAACTAAAAATCCACTAACTAAAGCTTCCTCAGTGTTAAACCACGGGTTTCATATAGGCACAATGGACTGACGCAAGCGTCTGGGTGGGAAGTGCCCGAGGACGAGTTAAGATACGGCTCGAGTTCCCACGTGATAGTGGGACACCCTCTCTCCTATTCATTTTTGGATTTCGGGCATGTATCCAAAACTCCTCGAGTGTCTTGCGTGCAGATGTTTTGCTTTCATGAGCCAGGATTCTAACTCTTACTTCAAAATCTTCTCCTACGTGGACGTGTACTTTATGAGCACCTAGAACCGTGGAGAGACGTGATTTCTCCTTTCCAGTCAAGTGCTCTTTCACGCGGACGCATAAACGACGAGCTATCTCCCCAATATATTCGCGCCCTCCCCCCCCCATTTTAGGCAAGTGATTGCGTAGACGATCCCCGAGCTCATGCAGTAACCTTCTCTCCCTACAAGCATATGATACGGTTCGGTGTCGTGAATATGCGATCACATAGTCTAATATTACAGACAAGCATGTGCTTGACTCGGAATTTTTTGTCAAGTTATTTGAGTGCTTCAAACAGGTTGTAAAAAAGTTTCACCTTTTACCAGCTTAGACTGCAGCTTTGCGAGTCCATTCAACTATTTTGATGACCATTTTTGCTCTTTTTCAACTTTCATATTGCCATTTTGTCAATCCAGTCAACAAACATGCAGCGTTACGGGACAAATTCCCTATGCAGCTAACTTGAAGCAATCAAACAAGTTGCCAAAAAAGTTCCTAGGAGGTTGTTAAATAGCAGGTCTACAGTCGTTACCCAATTATCCATTCTTGCTCTCTTGAAGCACTGTCGTAGTGCGGCGCTCACTTCATCGGAAATAAAACTCCCTTGGAGCACGTTATTTCCAACGGGAATGGAAAAGCAGTCGTCGACAATCAAAAACGCCACGAAAAAAAAAATCGAAAAACATCGTTGCCTATGCTCCATGACGAGCATGACGAGCACCCATGTTGAGCAAAAAATTAAGGTTCAATTCTCAAAGGTTTTTCGATTTTGCGGTAAAGACCAATGATAGCATGAAAATTAGTGGGGTAGAGCTACAAAACGGTGGTTCATTTGACGGAAAGAATCACCAGAAGCTATAGAAATAATGTTCAAATCTTACTCAGTGGTCGCCCCAAGCCACTTTTAGTTCTGAAGCTTATTCCTAGAAAAGCTGAAAAGTTGGGTTGAAAAGGACCATTCTTTATGTATCACAATACTTACTCTTCGTTCTGCTCTGAAAGCTCTAGCTCATATAAAATTTTCACATGTGGAAGATGCATGATGTGCATATCCATAGATAACGTTTTTATGAGGATTTAAAGTAGTATGGATAGAATCTGGCAAGTGGAATAAAGTGCCAAGGCTCTCCTGCAGGTGTATCATATAAAAAGTAAAGAAGCAAAAAGTCAAATTGCCAGGAAAATGCAAAAGTTATGAGTGTCCAAAGATTTTTGCAGCCATCTAGCTGTCCCACTCAACAAACTGCATTTATAAGCACGTTAGTTCTTCTGTGGAGCACTTGAACTGATTTATAGATTCTCGAACAATTTTTCCTCTTTTGGTAATTTTCGTATTTCGTTGTTATAAGGTTTAAGCTGTAGAAGGCCTCTCTAAGTCTGCAACGTAGTAAAAAAAATACTGGTGCACTTGATCCTCTTATTTTTACCAAGAAACGTTCGAATGTTTTCTGCACTGTTTTTGAGGTTCTACAAGTTATCGAATCTTATGTTTCTACAGGTACAGTTTGTCAAGAGTATGGAGACTAGTGATGGGCGGGCGTATACGGTAGGCGGCAAGACGCCGACTCGTCTGCCTCTCTGATAATCGATAACGACAGCTGGCAGCAGCACAGGCGAGTTGCCTACCGTATATAATCTGTTAAATGAGAACGAAAATTTTCTCATAAAGTGGAAATAAGGTTTGAGGGCTATAACTAGGTACGCCTGTTTGCAATATATTCCAGAATTGGGGTAAGGTACAGGATCTCTAGTTAGGGTACAAGTCCACATAACACGTCCACGTTCCTTTTTACAGAGGATCAGTTAAACTTTCTTTGCAATATCGATGGTCCTCTAAGAGTTCTAGATGACTTGTGCATCAAGGTTTTCAGAACCAAACTAAAATATGCCCCCTTCAAAACTTCAATTTTGGCTTTTCATCAAAGTTTTAACATAAAACATCTGCCAAAAGGACGTCAACTATTGTTTTTTTTTTTGGTAATAACTTTTCCGCTTATCTCCAGTGCTGCTGGAATTTTTATGACTTACCCAAAATGGGATAGCAATGCTGAAAATCCATCACGAAAATCCATTTGAAAGCGGATTTTGTGACTGTCAAAAACCGCCAAGTATCTGTACGCCATCGAAACATGACCGAAAATAGCATTTTGTATTTAACCTCACGAGAGCCGTATAACCTGACAGTAGTAAAAATCATTCGCGCTACCACCTGCGAGCTTTCTCTCAACAGTCAATCATTTCTGAATTTATCATCCCGACTAGGTCGGTAGACATCATTAAACGTCGTTTCAAGTCGCCAAGTTCTTGTGGGGTGGGGGGAGGGGGGAGGTCTTATTGGACCACTGTCTACCAATGTGGCGATGTAGCAAATTAAGATGGAGCGGGAGCTCGATCTAAAACAAGTCGCTTCAAGACCATCTTAGATACTTTCTCTGGTAGGCTAATGTTGGTAAGTGGTGTTTGCAGATGTTTGAAGAATCATGGAATCTACAGAGTTACTTGACATCGTCTCTATCAGGGAGCAGGAGTGCGTGCTTAGTCCATCCAGTGGAGCATCAGGAATCTCAGTGAAGTGACTTGTACAAGCTCTTTCGTTCACTCCACCGTAGTCCCTCTTTCATCACACCAGTGTATAGGTAGCTCGCTGACAAGCCGCTCTCCAGAGCTTGGCAAAATGCTGACGACCTTCGACGATAAGTGCGGAGAGATGATAGCACACGAAGTGACCTATGGAGAACGGAAAGTAATGGGAGGAAGGTCCTACTAGCATACGAGTCGAAGAAATCTTTTTCGAGTTTCGACATCGAGTTTACACGATTTTCGGATTTTTCAGATTTCGACATTTTGAGTAAACTCGGTTTTTAAGCTTTATCAGGGTAAATAAGCCTGTACCCCACAAACAGCGGTCATCCCGGGGGATGGATGGGACGAGGGGGGGTGACTTAGGCTAAAAGTGGGTGAGATCGAAAGAAAATTGGTCTAAAGTTGTAATTAATCAGCGTTTCTTATAAAATATGTATTAGACACTACTGACTTTAGTGGAAATTAGAATGCAAGCCTCCCAAATCATGGATGACAACAATGCCACCAATACAGCTTTTGTAGAGGAAAATTCGCAACTATCGCCGAATATAAATGCATATTTATACTTTTGCTATAATGGCGACCAAGTACCCAGCAAGAAGGGCGCGAAAACATATACGATTTTTTCAAAAAATTCCTCGAAACTGCACCTTACGCTATCTTCTACTAAGTTGTCGGGAAATTTCTCAGGGTTTTGTGCTAGTGTTTTTTTTTTCATTCGCCTGTTACTGAACAAACATTCAAATTATCTTGCGTTTCAATACCACATCAAGCACAGAATTTTTCGCCCTTTGTAATAGTTTGGTTTCTTTTTTCTTATGTTTAATAAGCTCTAATAAGTTCACTTTTTCTGCCTTATTGAAGCATATCGAAGCAGCAATTTCGAGCTATATTTTACTTTATCTTCAAATTGGGGCAATCCGCAGCAGAGACAGCTCCGCAAACTAAATAAGTGTAGGGACGTAATAGTGTTGGAGAAAGCATCGTGTAACAATGGTTCAAGAAGTTTCTTTCGTTAAATTTCAACCTTGCTCCCGTAATGGTCGACCTACAGTAATCCAGGATGACAATCTAAATGTCTTGGTGAAAGCTGACCCATTCCAAACAATTCGTGGAATTGCGGAAGAACTAGAAGTCAGCAAAACTGCTGTTGCAGATGGCTTAAAGCGCATTGGAAAGGTGAAAAAGCTCAAAAATGAGTGCTTCACGAGTTGCCCCCCGCCGTCACGTTTTACAAGTCACCATGCGAAAACTGAACGAACTTACCATATTATCCAGACCTTCAGAACTTTCACCCGGTAGAACCTTTTTCAGTCAGGACTAGGCAGGAACACCCCTTGCGGACTTTCAAATTTCGGTCATCCACTTTTTTTGGCTGGTGGGATAAATCGACAAGTGCCGTTTTGGCAAAGCTGTGCTGATTCGAATGATGTTTACTTCGACTAAATCCTCTAAATATTAAGAAATATATAGTCGTTTAAAGTGGAGCAGGTAAAATTCTGAGAACATTAACTTAATATTCAATAATGTCTAGTGTTTTGTAACGTTTTAGTATACGTGCACACAATTTTCCCTTGAAGGAAATTTGGTTCAGTACCGACTTAAAAACTGCGCGTCTCTGATCTTGGGTATTTTTTTTCCGTTTCACATAACCTATATATTGTTCTTATAATTTCCAAATTGCGTTATGTGCCAAACTGCTTTTACTTTTTTTGTACAAAAATTCTTCCTATCCGAAAAATCGACCATCGAAATTACAATTCATTGACCAAGGCTATTGTGTCAACTATAAGCTGCTCCCTCCAGGCTTTCGCAGTGCTTGGGACTCGAATGGTTAAATAAGTAGAATTCCATATAAAAAGTAAACATAGATTCTGGTTAAATCTAAAATTGCTGCACTTTCCTTTAAAGGTTCTTGAGAAGAACTAAATCATGAAAATAGTGGTAATTAAGCTTAAAGCTAAAGCACACTCCACTTTTTGAGAGTTATCTCTAAACCGTCGCAGCTATGATGAAGATAAAACCCCTAATTCGGTGAAAACATAAAACTGAAATAAAAGGTCGAAAGCAGGAAATAAGAAG
>KN549927.1:28565-41182 GCA_000797555.1 Oesophagostomum dentatum | reverse complement strand
ACAGCATGCCCAGTCGTTTGTTCGAGTTAATCAGTGCACGAGGTGGACCAATCAACTGTTAAATTGGGTTTGTTAAGTTTTTCCCTAGAATAAATTCGTGAACGTCAGGGGTGTCGCATAGTTTTGAAATAGTGGAAAAAAGTTTTAAAAAATTATTTAAAAACCTAGATTATTACTATAAAGCTGGAACTTTCTTTTCTGGGGTTTCTTCATATGAGGAATAATATGGTATTAAAACTGGGTTGATCCTCCTTACATCTATTCCGTAATCGCCATTTTCGGGGGGTGTCGTATAGATATGAAACGCACTATATTATTCTTTGTTAAGGATGGCAAACGATAAAGGATGGAAAAATGATGTAGGAGAAATAGTAGGAACGTGAAGGGTAAACTCACATCCTAGCATGCTTACAACATTGTCCGCCACGTTCTGAATCATCTTGGAATTCGTTGATGGGATTAGCCTAAACAATACGGTTACTTGTACAGTATCATAATATGTACATTATCAAACCCGCCAGCAATGAAGGATATGCCCTGTAGAGAGCTGTTCGCGGAAATCATAACATTAGATAAGTAGACCGACTTGAAAGATTACAGAAAAAGGGAATAAAGCAGCTTTACTGTCTATAGTAGTGGTCAAAAGTATTCGGACAAGCGGTTTTTTCGCACTTTGATTTTTTGATGAATCTCCAGCTGGACACATGCAATTGTACTGTTGTTTTAGCATGGACTGGTGCTCCCTCTATGGATCCTCAGCCATACCTCAATTCCAGCAGGTAGTGAATATAGGCATAGTTACAGCCCTTAACCCATATTTTCACCCCTTTCAAGAATTTTTTCTTCTGTGCACAAACTACCATCGAAAAAGAAGTAGGTGCACATGTGCTTTGTGTGTCCAACTTAATTATCCCGAAAATTAGTACTTGAACCATTAGCTAGCAATGACCCTTAAAAACAGTGCAAAAGCCTTTAGACATTTCTTAGTAGCAACAAATGGATCCACACTTTCAATAATTTTTCTGAAACAGACTCCAAAAAAAGGCGTGCACAATTATGAACTCTTATACTTAAGCCATTTCTTGTCTGAGATATAGAGGTGTTTGTCTGAGATATAGAGGTGTATTTCTGATATTCTAGAATGACAGACATTTTTATTTTTGTCAAGACAATCAGAAGTGGTATTAAACGGGACATTAGTCGATAACTTTGTAGAGGCCTTGCTAGCTCGTATAATTTTTCCTAAATTTCTGTGGCAGCGTATAACAGCAAAATGGTAGAACATGAAAACGAGGAAAAACTGTTCAATAATTTGTATATCACTCCCAAGTAGTCCGCAGAAGCAGTTGCTGTGCTCGCTAACGCGGTTTATTGGGCCACCTACATACTCGAGAGGCAGTTTATAGACGTACCACCAAAATTTGGTTGGTGAGTTTTTCTAGTAGGACTATTAGCGAAGGCCTGCTCTATAGTCCTACCATAATATCGACCTCCAAAATCTGCTCATTTTGTAGAATAAAGCCCTATCAAAAATGAAGTCCCCGCCAATAAAGGCGACGACACGTCAAAGTACGGAGCCAAAAAACGGCCTAATAATCAATAGTAGGTTCTCCCTCTTGCATGAATATATCTTTGAGGACAAACAGACGACATGGGTAAAGCTGCAGTCCCTCTACCTTCGTTTAGAGCCTTGCTTCGAGTTTTGTCCCTTGTTGCATCGTAGCTTTTATTAGCAGGGGTTTCATATTTGATAAGGCTCTTCTTCCCAAACGAGTAGGTTTTGAGGGATGCTACTACTGTAGATTTATAGAGTAGGCCCTACTTGACAGCCTTACCAGAAAAACTCGCTAACCAAGTTTTGATGATACGCTGCCTTTAATTAGATCACTCTGAGAATGAGAATTCTGGCAAGGATGTATTTCAAAAACACTGCTTATCTGACTACTATTGACCGCTACTGTATTTTTATCTAAAATACACTTTTCCACTTATTATTCCTTCATGATTTCTTCACGCATGAGAGTCGTGCTTTTTGCTGGGGCAGAAGTTCTCCAAAAATATGCGCTTTGAAACCGTTTTTAAAGTACATTTTCCGCTGCTGTTATTGCGCAGAAAAAAATCTTGGCACTATCATTCACTTAGTCTAAATAAATAATTCCTTAAGAGTAGGAAGTGTAACCTTGTTGGCTTCCTTCTTGTGTTTGGGGACCACAAGCATGAACACCACACTTTCGATTTTATCAGAAACAAAGGAAAGTGAAAGCACAGATTTCTAATGTATATTTTGTCTTTTCTCAGTCGCATAACGCCTTCCAAAACCTGCTGTTTGCAACAAAGTCAAAGTCCACAAACACAACAGTAGATGAAAAAAGAACCTGGGATGTTTATGATGCTGATGCTTGAAAGACGCGTAACATTCTGAGAAATTTGATGTCCTTAACCTTCAGGAAAAAAGACAAGCAAAGGAAGTGCCAAGGAAATCGAGCTACGGGACAAGTAAAAAATGCCGCCTGTAGTCTGGCAGTGTGAACAGGCCCTTCCCGCGAAAGCCTGTTGCATTGTTTTAAATTGCTGTAGAGTTATGAAATACGCGTCGGACTTTCCATAATTGCAAACACCTTCAAACGCAAGAATAATGGCGGCCAAATCTGAAAAAGACTAATTTTGGGACCGAGATGACGCAAATACATTTATCCCAACCTTCTTAACAAGTAAGGGAGTCCAAAAAAATCAGATCTCTGAAGTTTTCGTTCCATGACCCCAATATACTTCGACGTTATCGAATGCCGATCGATTTGTAGTTATAAGAAAAAAAGGAACTTTTCAAATACCAACTAGGGAGGTTTCGGAGCACTACCTCCTTAGTCTCCAGTGATACTTGACAAGACAGGGAGGTTGCCTGACGTTTAGTACGTGAATCAAATCTATTGTAAAGGGAGACGGAGTTCAACTAACAAGGAAAGGTTGTGAACTTACCGTGGGTCTTCGAAACGAAACCTATAATGTCACGTAGCAAGCTTGATGTCCACTCAGAATCCGCACTTTGTTTTGCATGGGAGCTACCAAAAGCCGGCCACGATTGCCTGGAATTCTACCACCTACCGAGAAAATGATACTTTTTCGCGCGTTCTATACCATAACGGAGTAGCTTACCAGGGAAGGGTAAATAGTTGGTGGAACGATAACGAACGGGATCAGTACCATTCAATAGATTTCCGTGTAACTAGAAAAACCCTGAAGTGAGAAGGCGTAAGTTTTTGTCTACCCGGAGTTATGATTTCGCAAATATCACTTAATTTTCTATGAAAAATACCAAAAATGGAGCATTCTTTGTAAATAAGAGCAGATTTTGGCTCAAATGATTTTCTGTATAAATATGCAATTGATCTAGTCCGTCTACAGAGTATGCTGGCGGAAAACTCCATTTTTGGTATTTTTCATAGAAAATTAAATGACATTTGTGACATCATAACTTTGGGTAAACAAAAACTTACGCCTTCAGACTTCAGGGTTTTTCTAGCTACGCCAGGAGCTATCGAATGGTACTGGTCCCGTTCGTTATCGTTCCACCAACTATTTACCCTTTCCTGTTTAGATAACAAACGGTAAGCTTTACTAATGCAGCATGTCATCACGATACATACCGCTTCATTCGCCCATTATTTTCTCGGTGAGTGGCCGATTTCCGCACAGTTGTGGCCGGCTTTTCACAGGTCCTATGCAAAAACAAAACGCAGGTTCTGAATCGCCATCAGATTTGCTGCAAAAGGTAGATGTCTCATTTTAAAATCGGCGGTGAGTTCATAACCTTCCCTTGTAAGTAAGGACCCTCTTCAAGGCTTATCAGCACAGCTAAAGTAACCCTATAATTCTGCACGATAAGACGAAATATGCAAGGTTTCCAAAAGTATGGTAAAGTAACTTTTTGAGCAGCTGTTTTGACAGTGAGCTAGATAGCTGTTGCAAACCACTATTTGCGAAGGAATCCTTGCCTGCCTGAAGGTAGGAAATATCATTGGAGTGTGCGGCGCTTCTGTGTGACCGATGCTGCGTCGAGCACGACAGTGTGCTCGAAATCCGAGAATAAATCTCGGTGAGGAAGCTGTACCATCCAAGAAGCTCTATTTGAAACTCGGTCAGCCGACAGTTTCACCGCATAGCCACTTTAGAAAAGCTGTTTAAAAGGTATGATTTCTTGTTCAACCGAAGCTGTAGCGCCGCAAAACCAGGTTAGTTTTGATCAAAATTTAGAAAATTGAGCGTTTTCCACATAAACATATTAAACACATTCTAGCAGCAGCACAGTTGCGTGCAAAATCTTTTGACCTATAAAGAATAAAGAATACTCCATTTCCAAGCTATGAAAACCCGCATTAGGAAATTGAAGCTTACACAGAATGTGGATTTGCAAAGATGAGGAAGAAGAAGCTTCTTGTAATCGTTATAGCGTTCGTTTGCTTGGGCTACAACGAGCATGGGCAAGGGCAAGCAGTTTTAAGTGCGCTATAATTCTCTAGATATATTGCACCCAAATAATCATGCAGCATCTGTGAATAAATGGGTCAGAGGTGTGCCAAATTACGGCCTAGTACCTTATAAACAGCTCTTGTGGATTTCCAATGATTCAAAGAGATGCAAAATGACGGAAACACGAAGCGCCAAGTTTCCGATTCCCAAATTTTTTGTCGAATTTCCAATAAGTACCAAGTCATAGAAGTCTGTACCCTTCAGCGACATACTGGCTAGAAGAAAAGCTACGTTTTAAGCGCTATCCACTTTTAGAAGCTTTGATATATCACTGATCCGGCAAAGTTTAAAGCGTCATGGACGGTGGGAGCGCCTACTGCAGGACTTCTGAAGATAAGTACCTGTACTCTCACGACGATAGTGAGAAAGAATTCACCCCGCCTGCACGGAAGAACACATTTCAAGTATTTCAAAAATTCTGCTGATATTGCAGCTGTTGGTTCTTTTCATCAGGTCTTCAAATTTCATCATGCGTGGTATTTTGCGGACTTTTTGCATGCCCTCATGTAATTTACCCTTTTTTGTAGGGAATTTACTATAACAGATTTAAAAGCGTCCAACTTCAGTTTCAGGTAATTCCACCCATTTTGCAAAACTTACGCCTATTTTTTGTAAATTTCAATATGACCTTATGTGCCATATTACAAACAGTTCCTAAAAATATAGTAATCTTTACCCAACAAGTCTGCTACCGCAGTTAGAATTCCAATAACCTGGGCTTAAAACTTTCCATTCAGGCTGGGGTTAAAACAGTTAAACTGCTTATAGTATACACATTACGGACGCACAGTTTGGGTAATATTTTAGTGAATAAATCGAATGCCCCTTTGTAGTCAAAAACGGAATTTGCATCTCGAGTGAAAATTTCTTAATGGTAGCATAAGCCGAAAACGGCGGTGTGTTTTACAAAGCTCTACATGCATTTCTGAAGTTCCTGGCACCAGCACGTTAAGAAAGATGGAGTAAAAAATGACGTTATCCCAGCCAAAATGTTCCTGCAATAAAGTTGTATTCGCGAGATATTAGACGAGTTAGCTCCAGCTTGGTACTGATTTCTACTTGCCATATTGCTTGTCAAGAGGTGAGCTGTAACAATTTACGTCCCCAATCTTTCTTCACATCAAAATCTATTTTCATTTAAGAAAACCATGCATTTTCGCTGTTTTCTAATCTGTTTGTTTCGCCTTATTTTAGACTCCAGTTGAGTTTTTGCTTTATTTTCCTCAAAACATTCATTTTATTGCGGTTTTTTTATTGAGCGTCGTAACGAAGAAGCTCCGGACTCATGTACCAAGCAGAAATTCAGGTCTCATTTTCTCGGTTCAGACTGCCTTTGAACAGGAATTTGGAACCTAATTTTGAGATAGATATGCGGCCAAGCAGCTATGCATAGAAATAAAATGCACTGGAAATAAGAGCTAGTTTGCTCAAATGTAGAAGGAAAATGTGTCTAGGTAGAGCAGGAAGCGAGAAAAAAACAAAATTGGCTGAACTTTTATGGGTTGTAGCGGATAATTTTCGCAGCTCCATTTCTTGAGTGTTGAAATGAACTTGACATTTTTTTTGCGCAGGGTAGACAAAAGAAACTCGCTGTGTGGGCATTTGAGGCGTAGAACAAGTAAACAAGGTTTTTGAACAGATCAAAATTAAGGAATTTACTTGCTGATTAAGGCTGGTAATCCTCTATCAACCACAGTGGTGATTTTTGCCTCCATCTATTTCCTACTTTTATTGCTCGAGTAAACTTCAGGACTGAGTGGTCAAAATAGGCAAAAGATAGATTTGCATAACATAAAAATTGAAAAAGCAGATGAAAGAGTTCTTAATTCGTATCCAGAAGTGCTCTTGCAAAAATATTCACAGATCTGTGGCATCGGCAAAGCTTAACTAATTTGTATTTCACAACGAAATTGTAAAATACTGTTAGCACTGAAGTGCAGGAACTCCGGTTAACAGCAAAATTTGTAAATGAACTGTTCTCAACGCCGGTTTTTCAGAGGAATGGGAGCAGGGAGAGATAGGATAGAAAAGTGGCTGTGGGAAAACCAAGGGTAATGTATCTGTGCCATATAATTACGCCGTTCTGGCGTACATGCAGCAATTTGCCCTGAGCCGTCACTCACTGACTAGAGCCGATTCCTGCTCCGTGGATACGACAACATGCTAATTTGGACAGCTCAACTCAGCAGCCTTTGTCTGAACTTGACTGAAACTTCGTTTGTAGAGCTGCGAAGCTTTTGCAGACATTTGTCCTCCATTTCAGTGAGCTCATTTGTAAAGCTATTGCAAAGTTGCGAAGAATTTAATGCAAATACTATTCATGTTTAACAATAGAAAAATACTCAAATCAACTAATGAAAGTATTAGTAGTCCAGATAATCCATCAGAATTAACTGCGTGCATCAATGACGGCTTCTCCATCAACTTTATGTGGACGTACAGTTCTCGGCTGATCATTCAAATCAGTGCTCTCAGCTTGTAACTTGACAAACCAATCGTCGCCATCCAACACAAACTCATGAAAGCAGATATTAGGCTATTAGGCTATTACTAGGCTACTTACTAGGCTAGGCTATTACTCATATCGAAGGCTGCGCAAGTATGTATGGATGTCGCAAATGTTTCGTTATTCTACTCTGATATGCTTAATTCAACGATGGGAGAAGGAATAATGTTAATGATTAAGGAGGTTCGGGCTAGGCAGGGCTGCATCGTTCCTCAAACGCTGTGCTTTGGTTCAGCATTGATGTATTTTTATATTGAACAATTTAGCACTGCAACAACTCAGACAATTTTGCAGAAAAACTACAGAAAAAGCGCAGAAAAACCGACATGTTACCTGCCGTTTTTCTGCACTCTGCACTATAGTACTCTATTCTTCTGCGGTTTTCCTGCGCCGCTGCAAAAAAAAAAACGTAGAAGACTGGATTTTTCTGCGGTTTTGCTGCTTGTATTTTTCTCTGCGCCCTCTGCACGCCTAACTATTGCGCGGCGACCTCTTTTTCCTGCGAAATTTCTGACAGTTTGTCCGAGAATAGTAAAAAGAGTAATAGTAAAAATGTAGCACGTCATTAGAAAGCAAAGGTGATATCTCAAGTTATCCAGAGTCGCTTTATAGTTTCAGTACAGCTTTCCCTTGCTGTGCAAAAGTCAAGGCAAATTCCTTTAGCATAGGTATGTGGTAGTTCGATTCAGTTTTTGTCAAAGGTGGGAAAAAAGGTCTTCCACGCAGGCGGTATGCAGCACTTTTTGTGAGAAGAGTGCCAGAAACTTTGTATAAGAGAGCTCCAAGCAGTTTTCTATCCTTCCTTGTTCTGATGCCTCACAGTTTCAGGTGAAAGGAGGAGAAGTAAACCTTGGCAAAGAACGGCGGAGCCGTTCAAATGAGCGCAGCAAGGCAGCGCAGCGGTCTCGATTCACTGGTTACTGTGAAAACGCTACCACTGTGAAACCATACTCACGTTAGGTTTCCGAAATGCTTGGGAAACACATTTTATATAATACTGCGTCGAAATTATGCAATATACATTCAAATCAATGTAGGTGCCACGCAAACCTCATGCGCGTATCGCTTTAGCGTAACAATTTCGTGCTATTGGCACAACACATCAAGCAGTCCTGAAGTTGGCTTGACGCGAATTTCAAGTCAACGTCATTGCTAGTTGCATGTAGTTCAAACGGCGCCATAATGACGGATGTTAACGCTCTCTTCATTTCAGGTTGCATGACGTGAAAGCATTTATAGCGCGCATTTTTGTGTTGCAAATTCGGCGTTGTCGTCAGTATCTGAATTTCTTGAGACGTCCTATAATCTCGGAGATTTAGGCTTCAGTGACATACGTCTCGCGAGCAAAAATTGCGCCACTTGTCCGAACCGAACTTCTAATAGCATCTACTGAGGCTAGATGATGCATTAGGGGAAGTTTTTGGGTCGCTACATCGTTCGGTCATTGAGAGAGTTATCCACTCAACTTGCGTTAAAGGCAGCACCCACTCTCAGAACGCCTTCTGAGTTCTCGATGGGTTCCGAAAGAAGAACTCAAAATGGGATAAAGTTCAAATTTCTCGGCTCAGAACTCATTCCTGACCGAGAAATTCGCTCCAGAAGGTTCGTCCGCGGTTTCGCGGACGAGTTTTCCATTTCGTCGCGCTATTTATGTTGGAGTCGCCTACCGCCTCCATTACGAGGACATAGAAAGCTTGTACAGCTCTACTCATACCAAATGGTTTTAGCGTTCTTACTAGTGTGGAAAATAAAGTGACAGGACAACTCGTCCCCGCATCCTCCGTAACTAGTCCACCGAGTACCCGATGTTTCGGTCGTTTTCTCCCCAACGAGCGGCTCACCGGTGCTCTCACTTCGGCTTTTGCCTATTCAGCCACCGAGGTTTCATGAACTACCTGAATCTCGAAATCCGTTCTTAGAGTGGTGCTGCCTTTAAGACGTTCATAGCAGACAAAATTCTGCTTATAGCTGCATTACAAATTCTTTAAGAAACGATAGGTATCTGTCATCCATTTCAGGAGTGAACTGGACAACTTTTGATGCAGGAAAACTTCTAGATATAATCTAAAAAGTGTACTTGCAAAAATATCTATTTCGAATGCGAAAAAAGGCTCATCAAATCATAATGTCTAACTTTTTCGCGAACAGATATCTTTGTCTGCATTTTTACTGGTGTACTAGAACTTAAAGAATTTTAGCGCTTTTCGTTCATTTGTCCGCTCTGAACATTAAGAAAATGGAGTGACTATTCGTCATTAAACAAATAGATACTGCAGATAGGCCGTGGACATTCCTCTTTGCAGTTCCTCCAGAGTTACAAATCATGTTTGTGAACCTGCAATTTTCAATGTTCTGTTTATTTTTTACTCTCGCTTTTCGACTTAGACTCTGAGAAGACTGGCTTTGTTTAAGCTTTATCAACAGTTAGCGAAGAAATCCAGCTTGTCTATTGTCGACAACTAAAGACTGGGAGAAACTCAAGTCACTCTTCATTTAACACAGTCAACAACAATCACAACTATTTTCTAACGATATCTTTCTGAAGCCTTCACAAGGTTTGGCTTACGTTGCGGCAAATCATCTTTTTCAGAAAGCGCAGATAAATCTTCGGATAAGTTTTACAACGGAACGGGGTTCTGAATAACCTGGATGGGCACCAGCTCTACCAATTAGTCCAGACGCATCTTCTGTGAGCCTTCTGAATAGCTGCAGCTACCGCTGACCGATAGGGTAACGGAGACTTGTCTAAGTAATCATTCAGATCATCTAGAACCGCCTATCTCCTTGTAGAACTTATCCAAAAACATGCTAAACATGCTACGAAGAAGGCGCTTCGCCGAAATGTCAACTAAACTTTGTAAGGGCATCGGAAAACCTATCTATCAGTACTATTATGCGTAGGGTGCCGAAACTAGAACCATTCAGTTATTTTTAACGAATATGAGATTCTATTCTCTGTAAAAATTGCGGTAGGACATCTCATCGAAGGACTCTTGAGGTGCTGGATTAGGTTGGCCGTAGCCGGCCGACGGTGGTAGTAGCTAAATTTTTATATTGAACTAAAGAGCTCTAATGCTTGCTTTTTCAGATACCTCTTGCTTGGGCTCTTCCGGGAATCCAGCGATAATGGTGTTGACTCCGCAGTCCGATGGGCAATAAGCTGAGGGCAAGCCAGGCTCGCCAGGAGGTCCAGCGCTACCACGTTCTCCATAGGCGCCATACTGCAAAGAAGAAGTAAAGTACACGGCTGAAAGATTTCGATTTTTTGCATTTACCTTCCCAGTTCCTCCTATCCCGCCTTTTATTCCTGGCACTCCAGGCTTTCCTCTGACGTTCGAGGGACGACCCGGTATGCCTAATGGACCTTTGGGTCCTTGTGACCCCGGCAGTCCTTGTGGCCCCTTGACGCCTTCTCCTGCGATAGCATTATCGCCTGGAGGACCACGAACCCCTCTGTCGCCGGGAGTTCCAGTGTGACCAGTAAATCCAGGAGTTCCCACTGGCCCAGCAAGTCCAGGTTCACCCGGACTACCTGCGCATTTCAAAAAGTAAAGATAATGGAAAAATAACTACTGTAATATAGTTTTTTTGCAATCAAAGTACCTGAAGCTCCTTTAGTTCCCGCTCTCCCATTCATACCACGTTCTCCTTGAGGTCCTCTAGGTCCCTGTGGCCCAGCGGGACATATTGAACAAGGAAGATCTGGCTAAACCAGTAGAACTTGGTATATTCTGAAAGCTACCCTCTCAAAAGTACGCACCTGCGCATTCAGTTCAATATCCTCGCCATCCTTGCCCGGAATTCCAGGTTTTCCGGGGGAACCCGGTTCACCGTCCATCCCTGGTGGTCCTTCTTTACCCGCTTGGCCAGGGGGGCAGTGGAGACGCGTACATTCTGAACAGCTCCCTTGAGAAGAAGGTTTTTTTTCAAGCAAATGAAAAGCTTTGAAATGATCTCAGTTCAAAAGCCTACACTTCTCTTTTATTTTATTTTAATACATTTTATATTATCACTGTTTACGTCAGTTACTTGTTTCGCCTGCAAAAATGAAAAGGACGATGCAGTGAAAGTTTTTTTTAAAAACCTACTTCTACTTGTTAGTGGAGGTAAACTTTCAAAAATTTTTAAGCGGGACTACAAGCAAACGTTGTTAAGAGTTCGTATTATCAACAGAGCTGCAAGATGTTCCAGTAATGCGATATGGAATGAGGAGGCTAGGCGGCTTCTGATTACTTAAATTTTCAAATCGCAAAGCTCATTTTATTTATTTCGAAAACATTTTTCACAAGATCTTTAGCGAAGCGCTGTCTGTGGTGAGCGATGGATAACTTCCTAGAACCTATTCCTCTCCACAGACCGCCCACGGAACATTCTGTAGTGACGGCCTCAAATTCTCATTGTTTTAAAGCGACGCACAAGGGTCAAGCTATCTAGCACTACTGATGTACTTCTACTTGTCAACCAGATCGTTGATCAACATGGAAAGACTGGATGTCTGAGGATTGCACATATCGACCATTTAAGAAACCCCAAAAATGCTGCATTTCATTAAAACCTAAAATGTGCAAGTGTTGCGGGCAGCAGTAGGCTAGCTTCCCACATGTCTAAACATAGGATGCGGAAAAAAGTTCTGGCAAGCCTTCCTGTTGGTATATCTCAGTCCTATATGAGCGGATTTGGTTGCAATTTTGCCATCACGTAGCAATAACGTAATAGTTCAACTTCTACAAGTTCCACGAGATTCGTCTGTTTTGACATTTTCATACATGCAAATAAAGCGCAGAAGCACGTTTCGTTGCTAAATCAGGGGTGAAAATCTACCAACGAAAGCTTCCAAAATATCTTGGATTTTACATCAGGTGTCACATATTTGTGAAAAAGTTGGACTAACTGTTGTTTTGTGCAGTCACTACTCACGTAGATACTGGGGCAAAGGTAAAGAACGAAGCCCGGAATTTCTCCTCAAAAAGACACCGTGCCAGCCACATTTCTTTAAAAAACGTGTCATAACTCTGCGTACTGTGGGATGCGACGGTGTTCTAAGGGTCGAAAGAAACCACGAATCAAGAGCTTTCTCTAAAGATGGCGCCAATGAAAAGCAATGCCATTTCGTTGGAGTTGAAGTAATTTTAACCATCCTTTGTAAGGCGCTTAAAGTTTGGATTCTTTTCTCCCAAACTGCTGAGTTTTCTTTCTCATTGAAGTTTCTTGAAGCTATTCGGCCGTTATTTGCATATCGTCGTTCTCGTCATTCGTCCACAGTTTTAAGTCTGCGTTAAAAATCAAAAGAATTTTTATGAAACAGATATGTGATTATCGCTCTCCTTGATATCATTACTTATAATAACGAGCTAAGGGTCTAGCCAGTGTCAGATTCAAACGAAACTATTTATAGGTTTTCCTTATCCTTTACGTTGTTTTTGCCCAGTATCAATAATTGACTGCCACTTTTCGTTTGTGGTATGGTTTAGTTCGCAGTTGAGGAAAGAACGATGCTAGTGGAATGAAAGGGGGAGTGGAAGAGAAGAATGGTAGAGTAGCGAAATTTGTGTCATGGGTGTGTACTGTGCTGCCACACATGAGC
>KN549926.1:31367-43281 GCA_000797555.1 Oesophagostomum dentatum | reverse complement strand
CAGCTATGCAAAGCAAGGCTTCCTGTACTAGAAATTAAAAAAAAACTTGGGCAGTAGCAATACAAATGAATACGGGAGGATAAGTCCTGCACAGGCATTCTTGTACGAAAGGGTGACAGACAGAGGAGGTATTTCTAGTCTATCATATTTTCAGTAGGGCGCTCGAAGAGCTCGGACACTTTTCGTTTTGTATTTCAATTATTTCAAAATGATAGCAAGCAAATTTAAGAAGTGACTCTATGTTCTGTGATGATCGCGCGGGATGTCCAAAAGTCAGAGCATTTCATATTTCGGGCAATGTCCCACCTCATAATTGTAATTGAGATAAAGATACACCCAAGAGAATCCGAACTAGATGATTCCAAAAATATGCCCATCATCTGCACAGTTTCCAAAAACTCCGAAGTTTAACCTCTTAATTGGCCACTTGACCTACGAACCTCTAACAAAAGAGGAGCTGCTTATCAGCTAACATGTTAGTAGACATGTCCATCCCTGTAAAGGGTGAGATAGTGAGCGTGCAATATAGAGCTGCTTCAGTAGCTCGCATATGCCAACATGGTGAACTTGATAGAATTTACACTAACGCGTTAGTTATCGTGTTTGGCAATATGCCTGAAATTTTTCCAGAAAGATCTAAGGCCCGCCATTTCTTATATGTTTAATACTTTAAGAGACGGGATTTTCGGGCTTCAGCGCGAGAAAATCTGTAATCAGCATAAATTTCTCACGCTGAAACTTCTCACAAATCAGGAATTCAACTATGTAAAAATCGTCATAGCGGCTTCCCGGTGGAACTATGTTTTTCTAGCTGGAAATCTTACCACCAGTTCCTAAAGAAATGTAAAAAGGAACAACCCAAAACTTTCTTTGTTTTTCGGGAAACGGCCATAACTTCGCCTTTTTGTTGGTTCGGTCTTGAGGAAACCGTTTGCTCTCACTTTGCTCCAGGGATTTTTATGGAAGGAAGAACGATCGGCAATGTCCTTATAACTCTATAATATTATACAATACCTGCATTGTCGCTTGGAAAAACGACGCCATGTCGGCGGTGTCGCTTTTTTTGCGTCGCATCCTTATAACTCACTTCATTTAGATGAAAAAATAGTGAAAATTATATAGGTACGTTCAGCAGAATTCGCCCTGTTCAAGAGGTTATTTTACTAACATACTTGTGCGAAAATCTGTTCCATTTTTATAGTCGAGGTGGTAAAATGTGTGGAAGGCAAACTGCAGCGAAGCATTTAGGGCTCGGTTAATGCGGCGTGGTATCAGCTATGGCGTGTCTGGGAGACTTGATATAATTACGGCCGCAAAATTGTGTCAGTTATTCGTTCTGATGTGCCAACAAAGGGCAAAGCTAGGTAGGCCATCTTTTGCTGAATACAAATATGTAAAAATTATCTATTTTCTCTTGCTTTTGCGAGATATTTGAAGCCGACGCAAAAGAATATCGCGACATCGCAACCATTACGCAATCGAGTTCTTAAGTATTTACTTCTGTGCAACTCATAAACAAGCACAGAGGTGAGTCAAGATCAGCTCAGTAAAGACTGTGGACTAGTTTTGTTATGGATTTCTCGAAAAACACAAGTTCTCAGTTTTTTTGTCTCCCAGTTTTTTAGGAAGTGGTGGCAAGATTTTAAATGTGCAAAAATTAGAAAAACGTTTCTTTTATTGTGAGTGCTGCCTTTGTAGGAGTCTGCTCCAGACCTGGCTGCAATATACATCTGCTGTTTTGTCATTTGTTTGTTTGTTTATTTATTTATTTATTTATTTATTTAATTTATTTATTTTCAAGCATGTGGGTGAAAAACCGCAGGGTAAAACAAACTGCGACAGTTTAAAGAGCACAGTAACCCTAAACAAGCATCAAGTCGTAAGTGAAAAAATAAGGAAAATTTACTTACATTTATTTATTTACATTTATTATAATATCTCTGGCCTGCACTGGCTTGCAACGTATAGATACGATAAAAAGTAAAAAATATACAACAAAAAAAAACAAAAAAGGCGATGCCAACGAAAATAAAAAACGGAAGGAAAACGCATTTCCCCCATTAAAGTGGATGAAGATGGCCTTTCAAAAAAAAGCTGTATTGCCGGATCTGACATTCCCACGTTTCAAACAATCAGAGAACCACCTTTACAAGATCTGTTCACTCCAAATTCGAGGTTCTAAGGAATTTTCCGGAATAAACGAAACCTCACTTTAGAAATAAAAATTTAAAGAATTAACAAGTTGAAAGGTTAGACCAACACGAACACTGACTGATTGAGTGTCACGCAAACAGAGAAACCGCCGGGAGGAACAGGCGGCAGAAATCTCCAGCTTTGATGAGGAAGTGTGTAGATCAGATCGCAAGATGAAAGGGTATACTCGGCGAGATTTGAAGAGGAGCAAACAGTGGAAAAAACACTCAAGAAAAAGAAAAAGCTCCACTACTGTAGAAAAACGAAAGGATTAGGGTCTTGAGAAAGCTAAGCTGCTTTGGAGTACGAGAAGTAGGCAAAAAGCAACAGGGAAGCGGAAAATACACAGAAACAGATCGCGATGAACTCTTAAAATAATAACGCAGCCAGTAGTAAGTAGCTTTGAGCAGAAGCTCTAGGATTTCGGTTTCAAGAAGTTCAGTATTTTTACAGTTCAAGCTTAACAGCCATGAATGCAGGAACTGAAAGAAAAAACTATGTACTTACTTCGACTAATAATTATTAGAGCAAAATTACGTGAAAGAAGGAGGAAAATGTTTAGCAGTATCTGTTTAGATTCTTTAATTTCTAGAAGCACTAAAGCGATTCCGAGATGCTGGTGCTCTGGGTAAAATTGCCTTCGGCAGAGTGGTTATTACGCGAAACAAACGAGGTTTTCGAACGCAGGTCCTCAAACAGCCCTTTCAGGCAAAGCTTTAGGGAGAAATAAAATACTGAAATTTTGATGTTTGAGGTTGAATACAACCAGAATACTGCTCAATAATTATTTCGGGAAATAACAAAATTGCTCGAGCATTTAAGAGAAGAGCAGTCACTGATTTATTTGAAAATTGCGCTTAAAAATGTAGAAGAAACGACTGACTCGAAAAGAATTTTCCAAAAGAATCATGATTAAGGAAACTCAGTAAGAACCCAGATCCCTTCTTCGCTAGTTTTGTTTTCACCACGTAATTCACATCCTTCCAGTGACCTCAAAAATCCTCCCAAGATTAAGAAGAATGCTGTGGTTACAATGGCGGTGCTAACTTCAGCACAAAACCTAGAGCAATGAAGCAGCAGAGAAGAGGTAGTCGTTAGAAATCTCCACCTGTGAAAATTTAATATTACTCACTAAGCTCCAGCAGGACAGATGGAGCTCACAGAGAATAAGATTCGCTTAAAACACAACATTTCTGCATAGAGATGTTCTCTAGGTTTGCTTGTGAAGGATGCGAAATGGGGACATTTTGTTGTGATGAATGTTTGTCACTAGAGGTTTTTCCCATAGCAATTGGCGGTTCTAGAAAGATCCACCGAATCCAGGCGCAAGAAGCGAATTAGAAAACATTTTCAAAAAAAAAAACTATGACATCATGTGACCATAGCTAAAGGAAGGGAGGCATCCGCCTTAATAGCTGTTTATACAAAGTTTAAAAAATTCTTGTAACTGTGATAGCCTCCAGCAGTGTTGAGGACTGGGAGATAAGCGCCGAAAATTGGCTGCCATCTGCTTCAATAAATCTAACGATGCCTCAAATTCCAGTAAAAACATCTCGAAGAAGACGATAAAGAGGTGAGAGATAGAGCGGGAAAGCACGACAGAGTGCTGGGACCAAACAGAGGATAGCCGGAAAATAAATGACCATGAGAGGAGGCAGCTTTTCTGCAAAAAGCTCGTGGCTAGCCGAACACACACACACTCGATCACAGGAATGCCCACACACACACACACACGCATATTTGCGTGAGCTCCGCACATAAACAGAGCCGTTACTCACGGTGACGGCTAGCCTGAGGCAATCGAGGCGAACTTTTGCACTATTGTGTGTTTTCTTTTCGCATTTTGTGCTTTCACGCGAAAACAACGCGCTGATGACGGGGAAATTGCGACTTCAGGAAAAATGACTTTGCTGCGCTTTAATGCGACCGAGCAGAAAGCCACTGACGCGTTAAATTTGGCAGCCATAAGCCTATTCCGTCAAAACCTAGGATTTATTGATACGCAAAAATGTTTCGTTCCTTCAAATGTGCAATTTTGCTGCTCGAGAAATTCCAGCCATCCAAACACATTCACGCCAAAATTTCGCCGTTGAGTTCTAGTAGAACTACTGGCAACAGCCTATTTTACAAACTTACTGTAGTAGAGAACGATAAAGGATGTTAGAGGGAAAGCTTTGTCGGCGATGATCACCCTCCTGATAAAAATTACGAGGCATCATGAATAGACGCCACATCAAGGCTTTCAAGGCGGAGCACGAAGGTGATGAAGCCATGACTTTGCCTTTTATTTATTTATTTATTTATTTATTTATTTATTTATTTATTTACTTTTGCTTGTTTCAATGCACAGATATACAGATACGCCCAGAGAGAGGAAAGACTACTAATTACAAGCAATCCAAAAAAAGATATTAGTAATCTTCAACTAGCCAAAATTATCATGAGAAGGGATAAGAAATGTTGGTAAGCAACCAGCGTCATCAGAGCTAACGGTAATTTGCACTGTGTTTGCAACGCGCTGAATTCGGATGAATAAGCAAACGTGGTACTCCGCCAAGAAGCAGCGGAGTATCACACATGTGAACACAGAAAAGTGGGCGAAATTAAAGCTGCCGATTACACGAAAAGAAGATGTGGGACGAGAATATGTCTTCGCTCTCTCTGTCGGTAGGGAGCAAACCAAGAAAGCATCTACTGGATACTACTCAGAAGACTGCGGCACAGGTGCCGCACCCAAATGACGCCAAGAGACGAGAAATTTCCATGAACCGACCTGAAGAAGGACCACATTAAAAATGGTGTTGCACTTTTCACCGACGCCCTCTCCGTGCACATATTCCGCGCTCTGGCGGTTGTGCGGTGTCTGCGGAGCTCGGAAGTTCCTGGAACCAAGTAGGCCTCTCCGAAAACGGCACCCTTTAACCATCCCACATAGTCGAAAGGGTGCCCTGAAGTAGTAAAGAACTTGCTTCCGTGCGGGACCAAGCGCTCAGAATGTTGAGCGAGGTTGAGGAGTGGGGCGGCGTCAATTTCCAGCTAGACGTTTGGGAGTGATAAGCGATGTGAAACAGATCTGATCTGAAAAGGAACAGATCAGCCGACAGCACATCTTCAGCGGTTGATCATCGGTTCAATTGCCCAATTTTCAGTTATGCCGAGTGACATCTAATGTTATCGCGGTGGAGCGTTCGTGCCTAAAAACCTTGGGGCGGATGATGGCGCCTTAGTTTGTGGAGTTGTAGCTACTCCGGTTGCTTTGCGTTAGATAGAAAGACTTTGAAAAACGGTTTATTGTAGGAAATTGCTGAATCCTGACGGTAGCCGTGGTAGAATGCTATACATGATAGGCGCGGCCACAAAATATAGATCAACCGCGCCTAAACATATCGAAGGGTCAAGCGAAATAGCCTTTGCGCGAGCACTGGCGTAAACTATACATGTGCTTGATATATTAGGCAAAGAATCAAGGGAACGTACCTATAAGATTTCACAAATGGCGATGGTTCCGCTTTGTCTCCGGCACTGGTTAGATACCTGGTTCATAGGTAACAAAAAGCACGGTAATATCCCAACAACAGCACATGTGTCCGTTTGGATCGGCACATCTGCCATTATCGGGCGACACCTGTGCTGCAGTCTTCGGAGTAGGTATTCCTGCCCTAGCAATGCGTTCTTATCAACCTGGCTGAGGACTACAAACTTAGCTCTACTGAAAGCTACTGGTCTGCTTGATCCGGTTGCTAGACTATGTAGTATGAATTCCGCGACTTTGACAGGGGCTGAGTTCACCAAATAAATGAGCTTGCACATGCTGTTGCACTAAATTTCACCTAAATATGTGCGGAGGAGAGTTTATGCGAAACGGATTGTCAGAAGCTAACCCCCTATGCCTTATTTTGTTTCGTACTTCATGGATGTAGCTCTTATTAATAGAATATTCTTCCTTGTCAATAGTATTTCTCTAAGTGAGCTGGTTTTTTTTCGGGCTGCTACTAAGGTACGCAACGAATAGTTGTCCTGGAGCAGGTCAGTGGGAGTGTAAAAAATGTATTGGTTCCACTCAAAATTCGGTGACGTACCTCAGTGGTCCTACCAAGACACCTCTGCGTCTCTGATCTCGGAGCGCAGCATCCTACCAGCTTCGCGTGTACAGTGATTTCGGCAGCAAAACGAAGAGGGATGTCCTCTTGCGTTCCCGTAAGTTATTTTCATACCGCTAAGGAGAAGTATCGTTCTTTCCCAGCTTGCAAAGATATATGTGTATTATATTGCTTTTTCTTGTTTTTTTTTTAGCGGAATTCATCGAAAAAATCTCGGGCAGATTATCACGAACAGAAAAAACCCCTAGAAGTGAGGAATTGCAGTTTTGGAATATCATTTTCTAGTAATGATAAAAGAAGGTATAAATGCGGAGCAGATCTCCACCTTTCCAAACACAATAAGGTAAATTTCATAAGTTACCCAATTTTTCAACACCTAAAAACGAGCAGAATGAGGGTCCTCCTAAGGCCCGACCTCAGATTTTTTGAGGTAGAGATTTTTTCTACCTGGTCGCTTCGCTTCCGCAGTTTCAAAACTACGATACTAAGAAAATCTCTTTAGATTGGTGTGAGCATACAAAGCGCTTTTTGGTAGTCACGGCAGGGAATAGGATGCAGCACAAGCTGGATAAATTGCTTAAGCTACTCGAAAAACCTTGCTTATAATGTAGGTTTAACAAACGTTTTATTAGCATTGGTCTGTCTATTGTGTTGGCGGTGCAGCGTCCAAAACAGACAAAGTTTTTAGGGATAAACGAGATGAAATTGATGAAAAGTGATGTATCAAAGCAGGAGTAAAAGTCTATGTGCGGGGAAAATGACCTAACAAGTGGACAAAAAGGCTTGCTTCGTAACGTAAGCTATCGTAAAATTCCTCGCCAAAACAATCAGTTGTCTTGTGTTTTCCTTGTTCTCTGAATTTCGGAGTTTATTTCGCCATGTTGTTGAAATATGCCTATTAGTTGCATTGAATGTGGCCTATCATCTATTAGTACTACGTCCATTCTACTAAATTTATTACGTACTGCCTTTTGATGGATTTTGTCCGGCACTACCTGCTCTTGGGACTAAGCAAGGTGGGTCTTAATCCCTGGGCAAATTTTAACAAATCAGAGGCACTTTAATCCTTGAACAAATCATGACAACAAAGTTCAAAAGTCGTACACGCGAGATAATCCGACCAAGTACTTTTATCACACTGATTTGGCAGGGAGAAACCAACCTTTCTGTGTGATAAGAAACATGACTAGCTTGGCCTGTTTCTCGGAAAAAAGAAAAAGTGCTAATTTGAAAATAGGTTTTTGCGAAAGTAAAAATAAGGCCACACTTCCAAGCTCAACCATTGCCTGCATTTCGAATTTGTTATTAGATGCTGACGAGAAGCCCATTGCCAAGACAATGAGCTCGAGTACTGCAATATATGCTATACGTGAACAAAAAATAGCTTGCAGTAGGTGCATGCGAGGCAATTTTGACCTTCTGCGGAAATCGAACAACCTCATCATTTCGCTAAAGTGATTTTTGTCTGGCCTACTGTTATGCCTCCTCCTATTCATTTATTGCTTACCAGAAATTATAAGAACGAGTTTTGAAAGCTACTTCACCTGTGCTGAAATACATCTGCTTAAAGACATTATTGTTTTCGCATGACCTGTCTTACTTGTCTTCGCAGTCCATTACAGAAAAGAAATCGCTGCCGTCACCTATCCATATTAGAAGTGCCTTGAAAAAGCTGTCAATCTTTCTTGTGATAAAATGCTTTTTGCATACATTTCTGGCATCACATCTTTTTACCCTGAGTAAGTGATTTGTTGTTGTTGATACATCCCTGTAAATGCATCTGCACTTTAGCCCACAAATGTATGACTGTTCCGGCACAACTATCGAGTACTACCCAAATATTCCAATAGGTTCGCTCTATTTAGTCTTAGGGGTTTTCACACAGCTGACATACATCCCCTGTATCATCGTAATGTCAAGGCCTCCTTTGGTCCAGATGCCATGCTACAAAATCATGGTAAGTTAGAGTAGAATATTTCTTTTGTTTTCGATATTTCTTCTCATATGCCATATGTAGTTTTTCAAATTTAATGGATCTGTTAGATTTTATAAGACGTGCTGGGACGAATAATCGAGTATTCGCAACCGATTATTTTGTGAGCTGAATTCAATGTCTTTTTGAAGCATATCAAAATTGATATACGGTATTTTGTTATATAGAGTATATTACGAGAAAACGAGGGTTTCTCAACGAGGAGCAAGAAAATATAAGAAAGAAAATATGATATATAATTATAATATATAGAAAATATATTATTCGAGGTTTTTTAACTAACAAAATAATAGGGGGGGGGGTGGGAACGTAGAGCGGCAGAATTACTCTAGTATCCCCAGTAGACCATGAGCCTAGCAGAAGTGCGATAGTCGTCCATAAAATGAGGCGTTTTTAGAAAGAAAATTCTACTGATTTTTTAAAGAAACTAGCTTTCTTAATCAAAATCCCTTCGATGATGAAAAATCGGAAACGATAATATCGGTTTGCTTGCAGACGTCTTGCTCCGTTTATGTTTGGTTGGCGAGCAGCTGCGATCTTTGCTATAGTAGAAAGATAACGGAGGTCTTGCTGCTCGATCTTTCAGGTATAAAAACTCAACGGTGAAAATTAGATAGATTGATGCCTTCAGTGAGGCTGATCATCGGAAGTGCTTCTCGTTTTACTTTTCTGATCTGAACTTTTTTCACTGCTCTAGTTTTGGTGCAGTAGGATCTCGGATCGGAAAAGTTAAATTGTACTGTAACCTTAGCTTTCATCCTCCTACTCCGATCTGAACACAAGAATAAAAAACAATTTTTGGCGAGTAGTGGATGCAAAGCTTTGCTTTGATAGAATTATAATGCCTAGCACACAAGTGCGGAAAACCATGGAGTTATTGTTACCTAGTGTCTCCTTACTAGACTTAAACCTTCTCAACCGTTTTAGATTTACATGGGGATCGTTGATGTATCATGCTTGTTTATCTGTGCCGATCTTGCTGGAATCTAGCAGTTGACTGGCCAGACCTTCTGCCATAGTCCTTCCTTCGCTTATATTACAGGAAATATTGCAATGGGTAGGTATATCACACTCAAGAACGATTTCATGCTCCTTGGTCACTCTTTTACATTACACAGATGTCAATAGGTCTTTTTTCTGAGGCCGGCACAAGGCTGTAAAACACTTTTATTTAGGTTTACCTATATTTCGAATCGCCTTCTTCAGAGCCTCAAGGAAATCTATCGGCTAAATTCACAACGAAATTGACTGCTCTAGGTGGCCTGGTTGGCCACTAGCTCCACCGTGTAGGCTAGACGCACCTTATTGTAAGTTTTTGAAGAACTGTAACTTGGATCGCTACGCTACGCACCGACTGACAAACTGAAAATCCTTATGCGGTCAGAATATCTAACTAATGTTGAGATACGGCTTGCGTTCTCGTGTGATAATGGGAGATTCCTACTTTCTATTCATTTCTTGATTCTGGTCATGATTTCAAAACGCCTCAAGTGTTTTGCTTGCTAATGTTTTAATCTCATGTGCAATGATTCTAGCTATTTCAAGGGATATGGAGGTTATTATGTGCATCCCTTACGTATTAGATGGCGCAGAAACGCTAAACTTTCACGAGCTTCGAGCGCTCTAGAGGATAAGACATCATTGTTTACCCTTGTTGTCTCCGAGGAAGTAGGCACAGCATTACGACAGTGCTTGAAGAGAGCAAGAATGGACAGTTCGGTAACGACTATAGACGTACTCCCTAACAACCTTAAACATGTGCTTGTCCATGATCGATTATATGTATAACCGCATATGCGCGATACCGAACTGTGTCATTTGTCCCGCAGAAAGGCAGGGTGACTGCATGACTCTACCATCTACGCAGTCACTTGCTCAAGATGTCGTAAAATGTGGGGACGAATGAGTTGGAGAGTCAGCTCCTCCTCCTTGCATCTGCCTGAAAGAACACATAACAGAGAATGAGAAATCACTCCTCTTCACTGTTCTAATTGTTCATAAAATCCAATCCGGAGAAGATTTTGAAAAAAGAGTCAGAACCCTGGCAGATAGAACTAAGCGTCAGCTAAAACAGTGGGGGGGGGAGCATTCTTGGAGGCCGGAATCTAAAAATGAATAAAAGACAGGAATCCTTATCTATACTAAAGCGATGCCTCACTATCGCAAGAGAACTCGGCCCGTATTTTAGTCAGACATTCTGACCATAGAAGGATAGCGTCAGTTAGTCGATCACGCGCATCACGTAGCGATCGGAGTTGCAGCCCCTCAAAAGGTTCACAGTAAGGTATGTCTGAGCAACACTGTGGAGGTACTGGCCAGGCGGGTCAACTAGAACAGGCCGTTTCGTTGTGAAACTTCACCAATAGGTTTGTTTGCAAGCTCTGAAGAAGCCGATTCGCCAAAACATACGTAAGCCCTAAATAAAAGTGTTTAGCAATCTTCTGTCTACTTCAGAAAATAAGACACCTGCTAATGTCACTAAGCCAAGATTTATCGAAAGTCGAAAGATACATGTTATAAAAAGATAGCTATATCAATTTAATGGAATTAAGGATTGTGGACGGCAACCTGCTTCTGCTGTGTTTTTCTAGCTTTCAATAGGACTTGGGATCTGTGCCTTCCGAATAAAGGCTGCGTCTTCGAAGGTGAGCATGGAGCTACATTTCCTTCCATTTTATAAGCGAAGCAGTGCGAAAACCTTTTGAAACCTTCTAGGAAAAGTCATATACCTATGGATGATCTTGCCGACGGCGTATTTCGTTTTCTTCACATTCTTCGAGCGTCCTTTAATATATGATCCAAGAACTTTTACTTTTCTTTTCGACCCGAAGACAAACTACTCTAGCTATCTTAATCCTGCCTTTGTGAGTGTATTCAATATTAGCACAAATTTTCGAAGCAAGTCTACTTAATTTAACTAATAGCATGTTTTCGCATGCATTACCAGTGAACTATATGGCTTAGCATCTACGCATGCCGTAGTTGAGTAAAGTCCTAGATCCTAAGGAAATATTATATGGTATATATCCTGGGGCATATATTGTAATATCCTAAGGTATTTCCGCGAAGCTCACGAAGAAGAGTTAACAGAGACTCGCGAAGAAACTGATGCATCTGACCTTTTCCTAAAACTTCTACGAAAAAGGGACGCAATGGAAAATGAATGGGTAACAACAAGCTTTGGCACCTGTTGAAAACGCAATACAGTGCCCCAAAAAAGTCTTCGCGATTTTTTCAAAACACTGCAACTTTGCAGAGAGTTATCGGATCGCCGTGAAATTTTGATATGACATGGCCCCAAACCTCTAGTTTGCAAAGTGCAGTAGCACCCGATTCCGTTACTTTATCTCTGGAATACGATCCTGGACGTGAAAGTAGTCAATTTCGAACCCTACAATTTCGCCTATAGTGGTCTTAGGGCGTCGAAAATTTTACGGTGGGTTGGAGATGGCCAGTAGACCACAAGACAGTAAAAGACTGGTTGGGAAAAAATTTGGGTGAATTATGGGGGTGCCCGAAAATTACCCAGTTTTTACCTTCTTTACTCCCTCTTTCGCCCCGATTTCAATTTTTACCATAACCAATATGCAGGCGTATACAGCTAAAGGTGCTCTACTGAACCATGCAT
>KN549926.1:18716-30608 GCA_000797555.1 Oesophagostomum dentatum | reverse complement strand
TTTTCATTATACATGCAACCTTTGCTGTTCTTAAGTGTTGATAAGACTTCTGGCCAGCGCCCAGTCAACGATGGAACCAATCCTAAATGCCAGGTTTCTACTGCCAGATATAGTACAGGCTACGAAGGTAACCTAATCGTATGGGGGCCTCTCGATATGTCCGAAACTAGCCCCAGAGCACAATATTTTCTGTCTGATGGGCTCCGCTGTATGTCAAAACATATGCCGTAGTGTGATGTTACCACTTGCTCTCTCTACAGTTTTTAAATCTTGAGTTTTTCAGCAAGATGACGATTCAGAGCATAATTCCGGTCTTGCTTAAAAGTACGGAATGTTCAGAACAGATAAGTATTAGGACATAGACGAGCTAAAGCTTCGATTAAAACCTGCCAAAAAGCCTACGGAGTGTACAGAGCATGAAAATTAGACCTACCAGAGTCAAAAACCTTAATAAAAGATCCGATTTCCTCCAGAAAGAGATGCAAGCGATTTACAAGGGCGGAACTCAACATCTTATCTGTTCCATATCTTGCAGTGGTTACTGATGCATCCAGTTATCCCCATTGTATCAAAAGAAGCTTATACGTCCCGCCAGTTCCACCAATTTTTACCAGATTTGTCATGGAATTAAAAAATTGCTAAACTTTTGTCCGCGCAATTTTCAAAAATCTGAAGCTGCCATTTTTTCGTGCAGTTTTCGCCTGTTTTGGAAAAGGGGAAATTTTTGAGAAAAGCCGAAAAGAAAAAAATTGCTAAACTTTTGTCCGCCACTGTAGCTGGTTTTTTTTATAACGGCGTGGCCACCGGTGTAAACCCTGAAAACCGAGTCTGTTACAGTCGAAACGTTCCGTAACGCTAGCAGGAAGCAAGTAACGGAAACAACTTAAAAGTTCCCTTATCTTGTCGATCATTCTCAGAAGGATAGGTTCAGTAATCAAGCAAAGCCTAAAGCAAGCTCAGTCAAAGCAAAAGGTATGATATAGCATGTGCTTCAAGTAACTTACAAAGTAACAGATGAATGCACAGAAGTTGGGATTGTACGTAGAAAAAAATATCGGGATTGTAACGTCATTTAGATGGGCAAGCAATAATCGCTCTTAGTGTGAGCAAATGAACTTTACCCAGTAAAATAAGATTTCTCATATTACAAGGTTACACAATCAAACATCTCTTCTATCCCCACGTATTCACTTCATCCTATACAAATAGCATTTGCAAATAACAATGAAAACAAGCATTAATCCACTTTATACCAGTACACTTGCTGACCTAGGGCAAAAACATTAACAATGTCTGTCTCTTCATCTGTACTAGCAGACTAACAGTACTGCAGAGAATGTCGGAATGTCACATGAGCTGTGACCATCGACAACAACAGATCGAAACGATACTCCTGCTACCTATAACTGGCAGGTAGAGAATATCTGATCTCATTCACTGGTCAATGTCATTCACTGGTCATCAACAAAACCTGGATGTAGGCAACAACAACATAGGTATACTAAGGCGAAGTGTCAAAATAGTAGGGGCCATAGTGCAACGTTCAAGGGAATTCAAGAAATCGGTAAGGTACATACATATATCATGAGTTACTGCATGCATGCTCTCATTTCAGGACTACCTGGTACAGTCTATCTTAGCCTCAACAAAACAATACGTTCTCATGTGCTAGTTCTAGTGGGATTCAGAGGTCAGGAGAAAAAGCCTGACCGTAGGTCGGCTACTGGATTATAGACTATGTTGTGTTTGTTTATTCAATGTCTCTATACTACTGGACCTAGTGCTGTGGAAAGGAAGGTCATAGTACTTGTATATATACTCAAGTGGTTTTAGTGATTATTTTCTTTTTTATACCCCGTGTGCAAAACTGTTTTATGCAGAATTTCGTATAAAGAGAGCTCGAATAAAGTAAGCTCACAAATCCCTTAAATACTTAAATGCACCTCTAAACGGATGGTTCACGCTTTTGCTGAAAGCATAAAGACGAGCGAACTTCTTTTTTATGCGTCCTCAAATATGTACACAATGAAAAGGACAGAAGAGAGAAGAGAAAACAGACTCATTGAAAGTTTGAAGCAAATAAGCTGCGATACGAAACGGTTGCTGGTATAGCAGCATCAAGAGCCATTTAGCATAGACGAGATGTCGTGATACAAGTGTTACATATCTCAGTATGGTAAAACCATCAAATTGTGATCGACGAGTTTTCCAAACTTTATTCCTTTTAACCATGCATGCTCGGATGACTGTTCCGCCCGACATCGGATCGCACCGCACTGCCGCGCGACGCATATCCGTCATGGTTCTATCCTTTAGCATGGGGTGCATCGGATGGATGACGGATCCGTCGAAGTATAGTCCCATACTTTCTCGCTGCACAGAATTCCGAAAGAGTAGGCTATTAGTTCCCATAGCCCTAACAAGTTCTGCCGATAACACATCGCTAAAGTGATTAATAGCAGTATAGCATTCTCAAAATATGCCCCTTATATGTATGCCTTGGATGTTACAAAGTACGGGTTTAAAGCAGCGCCGAGCAAAGCGTCTACTATTTTTCAAGCAAAGAATTACTGAGGACGCAGAGGTGCGTAAAACCAGATTGTATAAGAAACTGTCTTCGGTAGTATTTTATATCCTGCGTTTGCTGAAAACAGGTGTTACTTAGACAGCAAAATGATGAGTAGTCCGCAAGCTTTCAAGAGACTTTATTTGGTTTGTTTAAAAAAAAGCGCCATTCGTTTTTTTGTGCAAACAGCGAAAACAAATGGAAATCCCGTCGCAAAATGTCCTGAAGATTAAAACTGTTTTATTACACGCTTAGATGCATAAGACAGACTCGGTTTTTCTGCAGTACCTGTGGATATATGGAAACAAGAGATACGAGAGACGGTCCTTACGTCTTCCCATATACAAGCACCGCACAGCTATTGAGTAACTTCGATGCTGAGATACAAAAAAGGCGTCGCGCAGGTACAGAGATTTGGTAGTTTTCGTAAACCTCATAGTTTCCGAGCTGTTGAATCATGTCCAACTGGTGAACGATAACGCGGAACAGCTGAGGCTTTCCGGTGATTGCTAAACTGAGGCGTAGAAACATGATTATGACGGTGAAATTGCGACTTCATGAAAAACCAGCGGATCCGGACCGCTCCGCGGTCCTGCTCCGCTGGTTTTTCATGAACCATAAACAGCAAATGTACACAAACGAAGACAATTATAAACAGTTTGAAAGGCAGAATAACATTAAGAAAAGATGTCAATGCTTTTTTGCACCCTTTATGTGTTAGATTGAGTTGAAGGTCTTGTTTTAATTGACTTCACATGCTCTAAATCTAGTAATTTTCGCAATTGTAAAAAGAGCTAAATTTCTTTACAAAAGTATTAGTCGAGCGCGATCTAACGATATGTTTTTTTGCTAAGAAATATCCAGTAGCTTTAAAGGAAAAAGTTTTGAAAGAAACTTATGAAAATCGCCTAAAAGGAATTTTATGCGTTTTTTCACGGAATATTAATATTTTTGTGAAAGCTTATCAGATCAGACCCTATTTTGACCACAAATAGGATCAGCATGCAATCGCCATTCGTGCTGTGTATCTTTTAAACAAATTCTTACCAAGCAAAGCGAAAAACGAAAAATTGTTATTAGCAAATTGAGAGGATTTTCTTCGATTTTTTTCTCTCTGAAATTATTAGGTTGGTGCAAATGAAACTTCCGCAAACGCTACCTCTAGTTTGACGATCCGTAACTTCATTTAGCATAAGCTATATGAACAATCTACAATCTTATACATCCCCAGAATCGCCAAATCATGCGTAACATAGATGCGTTTAAAACTTTTGATAAAATTCTAACCCTCGAGTTTTACAATGGAAAATGTCCAAAAAGTCTGTTTCGATAAGCTCCACTTTACGGAATTTCACCTATTCGTAGGAGCAATGTTCACATGCAGTTTTACGATGGATTAAGAAAGAACACCCTGCAAAAGGCCCGAGAATTATTTTAGCTGCACAGCTTTTCTCTACAAAATTTTAGACCCTGAAAACCGAAAAGTGTACTGAAAAAGTAGGGTGCTGGCATACCTCAAAATCGTGGAATTTCCTAGTTTTCTGAGTTTATAATTTTCACATGGATCCCCAAGTAACCATCTGTTCTTCATTCACAACTATGTCGTCTTCCTTAACTACTGACACAATCAGGATCCTCCAGCTCCTACCATCACTTAGCAGTGACTATTAATATCGGCTCGAAACAGAGCCCAATTTCAAGACTTGTATCTCCGCTCACTTTGTTTAAGAAAATACGACTTACATGAGGTTTGATAGCAAGTATCTTGTTGAATAAAGTAACACCATCAGTAACTGTTCCCACGGCTTTGTCTTTGAAGTAGGATTTTTAAAACGAAAATAGCCGAAAAAGCCAGAATTTTGGCGTACTTTGGAAAGTGTGTATTCTGCCATAATAAAGGCTATAGGAGTGCGTTTGCAACCCTTTTGTAGAAGAAAGCAAGAGCTTTCGAATACTTGCTAAAACACTGTGCGAGTCATCTTCACCGATCTTCTGTGCAATTTTAAATGCAACCACTGCAGTTGCGGAAGTTTCATTTGCACTAACCTAATACAAAAAGTTCCTCGGCAAAAGCATATATAATTAGACATAGTATATATAACTACATAATACACAACTAGCATTTTCACTGACAAATTTAGCTCTTTTTATAATCACAGAAATTACTACATTTAGAACATGTGAAGTCAGTCATGACAAAAACTTTGGACTCATCTTAGTGGTATGAATAAGACGTTGCGACCAAGGCCCGGCACAAGCTGGCATTTTGAAGTTCCCGAAAACGAAGCCTCCCTTGAAGTTTTAAGGAATTACGAAGACTCCTTTGAAGAGGAATCGTAGGGATTACGCCCGTCTAATGCCCTCGAATTATGTAAATAGTTAAGAGAGGCAACATTTTCGCAAACGAGCAGTTTGACTACATAAAGATTTATGTGAAAGCTGGGACAGCACGCTTTTCGATTTTTACGGTCCAAAGTCTGATAGAAAATAACTGTACAAATGAAGCATTTGTCAAGCACTGGCCGCGAAATCCTCTTTTAACTTTTAGATAATAGCGCATACTACGAAAAGGTGGGATTCCCTAAAGTAGGGCTTTTGAAATTGAATTCTTGAAGATTCTTCATTGCAAAACTTCAATATTGTGAAAATTGCGGGGATTTAAGGAACCAGTTTGCTAAGCTTGAGATGTCGATTTCATCAATTCCAGAATACAGAATTTAAAAGGATATATTTAAAAATATAAAAAATATATAAAAGAAAGAAAATCAAGAGCATCCAAATCACTCACCTAGTGGCTATCACAGCGAGAGAACCTGAAATAGTAAAATTGAGATAAATCAAGTCGCAAAAGGTTAACGCGAAGTAAATACAAGCGAATCCCAGCACGCGCACCGGCGCAGACAGTTCTCTCGGAGCACGGTTTTTACGAGGCTGAAAAAAAAACGGATTTTTAAGGCTTTTTTCACAAAGGAGGGAGTTTTCTGGGATGTTCTCACCTTCAGGTCATGGTACTGAAGCATTTAAAGAACTCTTTGAAAAAACTTCCGAATGGCTGCAAAATAAAGAATCTATTGCTCGGAGCCAGCTGAGCTGGCTTCGAACAATAGAGTCAGCTGGATCGGAGACAGCTAAGGCATATAAAGGTCCCAGGATTCTTGCAGAGGCCACATTGAATTATAGAATTTTGACTGCTTGTTGTATGCTTAATTTTGCATCTTTATTGCACTGTGTGTGAACCTTCTAATTATTTTGGGTTCAGATTTGAGTTCGCGGGCTGTTTTAGAATGCACTTCCTTCCAACAGTCTAAGGCTGAGCATGATATCGTTTAGGATATGTTGCTAATTATTGTTTTCTCTCCTTCGCAAGCCTCTGAACAATCAGTAAATATGATCGGTGTGCTGCTTCTGCCAACGCGGATGAGAAATCGCTATCTAAAGGAATGATAACGCTGGGTTTCATGCATAACCAACGGTTCAATGTTTTGCGGCTGCCGTATACAAAGCCTCCTTTGAATTTCTCTCATTTTACGAAGTCTAACTTGACCCGGAGAAAACACATGCCGGGCTCTGGTTGCGACTTTGGCAGGACTGAGTAAGTTTATGCGGAACGAGTTATCTGATCTGACTCTTATGCTAGCTGTTGGTTTCACACATTAAGAATTGCAGAATGTTCTTCCTTGAGAATGGGATTTCTCCAAAGAAGCCGGCTTTTCAGGCTACTATCATGGCACAGGCAACAAAGACGTGTCCTGGAACACGTCGGCGTAAAAACTTGTCGGAGACACTCCAAATCCAGTGGCCTACCTCTATGTCCCTGCCAGGAAACCTCTGCGTCTCTGATGTCGGAGCGTTTGCGTCCTAGCAGCTTCGCGGATATAGTTTCTGCGGCAACGTCATCTAGTGCTTCCTAGGTTGTTTTCATATCGTTGAGGAAAAGTATAGTATTTTTTCCAACTTGTCAAGATGTATATCTACTAATTGCGGTACTAAAGACTTCGAAAATTTCTTAGACCAGTGCCTCAAATGAAAGTGCTTTTTACTAGTTAGGATAAAGAACATGGTGCAGCGCAACTGGAGAAATTGATTTAACACTACTATGTCCCGAAACCCTATAACACGAGTTCATCAAGTGTTTCCGCGACGTACTAGCATGAGCACAACTGCTGTGCTAGGCGCCGTGTCGAAAACGGCGGTTTTCAGGAATAGTGAAAAGTGACAAACCAAAGCAAGAGTAAAAGTCTAGGTGCGGGTGACTAACTTACCAAATGGGTAAAAAGTTTTGATTCGTTTTAGTTTTTTCTTCCGTGTTTTCGGCAAAGTTGGGCGCTCATCGGATAAAATCTTCCTTTTCCTGAGATGAACACATTTTTCCAAAAATGACAACGGAGAAACCAAAACGGGGAATAATTTTGTGTCATGTAATTCTGCAGATATAGCTACTTGCACTGATGACTACGATCAACGCTAAAAATAGAACTCTGCAGAAGATTTGGGAAACTATGTGTGTGGGAAACTTAAGCTGCCGTAAAACTCTTTGCCAAAGAGAGTAGTTGTCTTGTGTTTTCCTTTGTATTTCGCTAAATTTACTGGGAACTGCATTTTTTGGATTTCACCCAGTAGTAGCTGTGCTGGAGTAGAAAGCGAGGGCGAGGAAAATTCAACCGATAGATAAAAAACTGACATGTTCTAGAACAAAATATTAAAAATTATACAGAGGGACATTTCGTTCCCTTTGCTTTAGTGAAAATCATCCGTCACAAGTAGGCAACCGCATGTCTGCTGTACTTTCACAGTTATAGTTATAAGTCAGTTTTACCACTTGTTAAAAAAAACATGACCTTGTTCGATAGATGGTCGGTCGCCCATTTACAAACGGCGGAGTAACAATATCAAACCGGATAACAGACAGGGTATGGTCCAGAACCATAGAAATTCTGTGTAACAACACTATCTCGTCGCGAAACAGCCGCACGGTCTTTCATATGGTGCATTGTTGGCAGGGCAGTACTCCTGAACCCAACGGTTAGAATTTGAAGGCACACTTTACCTTCCCCTTCTTTCAAACCTAGAATGACAATCCTTGGAATAGTAAGTACCCGATATATTCTAACAATATGAAACTGTTTCCATATCGGCAAAACGTCGATGTTCTGCGGCTATTAGTGACCAGCGAGAGATAGCGCAATCGATTCGCTACCCGACTTTAACCCGAGTTGCCATTGACACATCCCGCCACAGGAAACATAGGAAGGGCTGTAAAGTGGACTTCTTCGAATCACATGAAAAAAAAGTTTTGTGCATATCTACTCATGCGATTTAATGCAGATCTTCTGCAGCATTCGAATAAGTCCATCATTTCACTGGGCCGGTTTTTGTCCGGTCTATTATTATTGTTATGTAAAAGGACGGCTAGTCTTTGCATTCTGTATGCCCTTCTACATATTGTTTTACCAGATACCATAAGGAGGTGGTCTAGAGACTATTTCACCTGTGTCGAAATACATCTGCTTGAAGAGAATAGTGTTTTCGCGTTATCTGGTGCAGAAGTAACTGCAGGAAAAAAGTCGACAGTTACATACTCTCTACTAGAAGTGCGTGTTGAAAAAAACTATCAACCTTTTTTTGTGATCAAATGCTTTTCGCGTACATTTTTCGTATCACATCTTTTTACCCCGAGTAAGTGATTTGTTGTTATTGTCGCATCCTTCTGTGTAGTGCATCTACTTTAACCCACAAATGTACGACTGCTCCGGCACAACTAACGAGTACTATCCAAATATACCAATAGGTTTCTTCTATTTAGTCTTAGGGATTTTCGCACAGCTCACATATATTCCATGTATTATCGTAATGTCAAGGCCTCCTTTGGTCGAAGTGCCATGCTACAAAATCATGGTGAGTTGTGGTAAGGTATTTCCAAATTTGTGATATTTGTTCTCAAACGCAGATATAGTCCTTCAAATTTGCTGAATGTAAAATCCGCCGAAAGTAGTAGAACTTTTCTAACAACTTGGTTGATTGCTTCAAGTACGTTCCGTTCCAGGTAGAATTCATGCAATTAAGTTGCACGCTTGTTAACTATGCTAATAAAGGAGTAATATGAGAGCTGAAAAAAGGAAGAATTTTTGAGAAATATGCACTTGTTTACACTAGCAAAGTTGTCAGTGCAAATTGGTAGGAGGAGACATTTTTGTGCAACTTGTTTGAAGCAATCATACAAGCTGGCAAAAAAAAACTTTTGAGATTACTACCATGCAAGGCATACGCTCCATTGGTTTGGCAAGGGTAAGCACTTCTTCATGGTACACGGGGAGTGCGCGCGGTCTGGCTCATGCGGTCGGGCTTTCTCCTTGTTTTTGAACTTGTTGACCAAGCAAAGTCCAGTATGGAATCCAGAAGCACATCCAAAACATTTACGTTCTCGTAGGGCTGCAGCGCTAACAACACTTGCAATATTATGATAAGTAGGGGTGCCCTCTGTACGTATACTACACTACTGCTTCACCACCTCCTTTACGATTATAGAGCTTCCAATGTTGATTTTTCTCATCGGAGCAGTTACTCGCTTTGTTCCCGTGCTTGTTTGTAAAAGAGAACAACTGGTTTTAACAACGGTCGCTCAACACTCTATTCTACAGAGTCAAACCACTATTTATGTCTGCTCGGTTGTAAAGTTAAAATTAAAGATATTAAAGAAAAGATCAAGACTCTTCACTTTAGTGCTTCTTGCGGTAAATAGTTTTCGGTGCTGATTATACATTTTCAACGACTTTTAAAGATTAGAAGGTGACGGTAACCTCCTTCATTGTTTTCGAATAGTATTTTTATTTAGAAACGATTACAGCGATCATATTAGGGCGTTTTAAAAACCTTTGGATACCCGAAGGTTTTTTTCCAAGCTTTACTACTCTACAGCTTCGGAAGTTAAATGAAACTCATGACCATAGCTCTTCGGCGAGTTCACTTTACGTAACGCTGAGATACGGTGCACGTTTGCATTTCCACCTCCAGAAGTTATAAAGACAGGTTGGGTATGATTTTTTCGGACCCCCCCCCCTTTCCGATTTTTCTCCGCTTCAGGAAGCGGGATAGCAAATCAATCACTTTGTTTTCTGAGGGACTATAGTCCACCGCATGCAGAGAAGGGAACGGGAATCCAGGCTTCCGTGACTGTTCAGCATGCCTCAGAAGAAAATGCATGATTCATGTGCTACACAGAAAATAAACCTCTGTATTTATCAAGGAACTTCTGAGCCGTAACAGTCAAATTAAAAAGGCGTTTAGCTCTTCAACGATACTGTAACAAAATTGGTAATCTCCCTTCTAGAACTATTCTGGAGCGTATTTTATTTTTTGAGGACTTGGCATCAAGCAGTGAGTAATCTCCTATCTTTCTGACAGTTTAATGCGGTACTATTTCTCAAGCTAAGGAGGCACGATTTTTCCAAAAGGGAGAGAAAGGTAGCTTCGTTGATTACCCACATATCAATCGAAAAAACCAAAAATTACCCTCCCCCATACACTACGGCGAGCTCCCATGTAAAGTGAAAAATTAAAGTTCAGATTTCTAAAGCTTTTCGATTTTGCGGAAAAGGCCCATGGTGGCCTAAAGAAGCAGTGAAGGGGAGCTACAAATGGTGATTCATTTGATAGAGAGGATCGCAAGCAGCTACAGAAATAATGTTTAAATCCGTTCAAATCCTACTCAGTATCACTCAAACCACTTTTAATTCTGAAGCTTATTCCTAGGAAAGCTGGGGAGTTGGTTTGGAAAGGATCATACTATTCAGACAGAGGATGTTTTCCTCTATCAAAGACTTACATTTCTTTCTGCTCTGAAAGCTCTAGCGCGCAAAATTTTTTTACAAGTGAAGGGTGCATTATATGCTGTGTCCACAGTTGTCATTTTTATGGGAGTTAAAAGCAATATTGGCAGAATCTAGCAAGTTTAATAAAATGGCAAGGCTTCGCTACAAATATGCCACGTAAAAAGTAAAGTAGCAAACTTTCACATTACTAGAAAAAAGACATATGCTCTGAATGTCCAATATTCGAGGTCGATTGTTTTAAGAGCTGTATTTGAATGATATGCTTTCATTCGAATACACATATTCGCAAAAATTCGCACACTGACGCTCAAAGAAACTGATATAATGATCGTCAGAGTCTAGAAAGCAAGAACATTCGGATGTATCCTCACAAATATCTCTCGCGTATGGAAGAAACTCAAAAAGGCTGAGCGAGGCAAAACAATGACGCCAAAGCTCAGACTGGCTACATTGCTATAGCCAGTAGGGCCATCAGTGGTTCACACGTAACCAGTACAGTGGCTAGGACCCCTCCGGGGCTAGGCGGCGGTGGCTAACCCGTTAAGCTCGAAAAAAAGGAGCGAGTTCATTAGTTATAGCGAAGCACTCGTCTTTCGTGTTCATTTTGGGATCATTCGCCGATATCCGAAAAGCTTCAAGGGTTTGAGCCGCAATCTCAGCCTTGCGCGCCAGTTACAGTAACCGCAAATTCCATATTATCATGACACGTCCTGTAAGCGGCTAATAGGGTCGAAGCCAGAGATCTACGCAACCCAGCGATCTACCTGCTTCCCATATGGATTCCTCGCCGCAGAGTTGACATATTAGAAGGTAAATCACCCCAAACACATACAGTCGCCCCGCCTGGCAAGCTGTAACGCTAAATCTCAAGATTGCAAGAACATTCGAAAGACCGATACGCACCGACTGACGCCGAAGTTCTAATGTGTACAACTTTTACAATCAACACTTAAAAAGTCATATATTTACCTAAAACGAAATTCAAATACATCGCCAACTACTTAACAAGCGCAAGAAAAAAACCGAAGCAGTGTACGTTTTTAGCTAGGTTCTGTCGCAGAACTCACCATGGCTAAAAAGCTGTGGGTGTGGTACATGGAATATACATGATCTGGGGCCGTATGCATAGCTCCTCCCAACTTGGGAGCCTTCCTAAGGGAGAGCTCGGGAGGCTCCTCGTATGCACATCTTTGAGGAGTGATTCGGGAGCTGCGACACGCGAAAATGCAGACCATTTTCAACAGCGTTCCTTGAAATTAGTGGTGTTTTTAATGATTTTCTTTCTATTTTTTGGGTGAAAGTGTTGAGTTTTTCGACGGCCATGTTCGTTCGTGGTAGACATGGGGCTAAAGAAACACTGACATGTTCATACAGGCAACGACGCTGTGCTCCGCAGTTGCTCGATAGACTGAAATATTCTAGGATCCATGTTTTAGGACGGGTGTCCGGTTTACGCAGCTTTTCCATGTTTCTTTTCTTTTAAATTTTATTTTTACT
>KN549924.1:39885-53498 GCA_000797555.1 Oesophagostomum dentatum | reverse complement strand
CATACGATTTAGTCAATAACACAACGTGGTAATTGATTTTTTCAATTTGTCAAACGTTCATAGGCTGAGCACTGACTAAGTTATCTTGGTACTGATTGATCTAACACACGACTATACCACCAACAGCATCAAGCACACACACAACAATTCATGCATTTTACTCAAACACGATTCAAGCACATCCACATAAAAAAGAATATGCCATTGAAACCAAAAAAAACTCGATTGACAAAAGCAAGAAAAACAGTCGATGATCTTGTGAACGAATCAAATATTTTGATAGCCTTCGAATTACCGTCTCTTGAAAACGAAGAAAGAACATGAGATCTTTTGAGAAGCAAAAAGTCAACCCTAGCGCAGCGCATCCCAAATACCGATCAAAGTCTGACCTCACTGAAAGTAGCGATCTCATGGTTCGATGACACATATCGCGATCTTCCACAGGAAGACCGTCGAACTGAACAGATCGCATATGACGAGTACATGGAAAAAGATTGTGACTCTGTGACTAACGCTGAAACGAGCGATCCTCGGAAGGCTTCGCGAAAAGCAAGCCGACGTCAACATGCGTTTACAACACCTGCAAGAACTAATTCAACGACAAAGCAGGGTCCAATCTCGGAGACGATACAATCCTCCCCAGGACTGTCACTTTCGTCCATGCAAATCCAAGCGCTGTTATCACGACTAGAACTCCCTAATACCCGGGTAGACGTCAGCAGTGGGACGCATTTTGGGCCGTGTTCAAAACAAATATTGACGGGCAACCCTTTTCAACAATGATGAACTATAATTACCTAGTACAGTCACTCATGGGCGAAGCAAGACAAGTAGCAAGCGGATTTCAATTGATCGAAAAGAATTATGAAGCAGTTATTGAAGCCTTAAAAAAACAAAATCGGCGACACCTCAATAGTAGAAGGCCTTCTTGCACAGTTAGAAAACTGCAAAGCAGAAGGCACTACAACAGCACAACAGCTAAGCCTTTTGGATCAACTAAGTGCTATATTGACACAATTGTCAAACAAAGGACAAGAAACAAACCATCGAATGATCCTCAATACAGTTTTATGTAAATTCGACACTGATGTTCAGTCCGAAACTTTGGAAAAACGTAGAAAACTTAACAACACCTCTGATTGGACATAGCCGATATTGCAGAGCCATCTGTCAGAAATCCTTGAAATAAAGGAGCGCGTTGAAAGGTCTCAAACCGCATTAAATCGCATGCAACATTCAGCATCCAAAGAAAAAACGGCGTCGCTAATTCCTTGCATATACTGCAAACGAATGCAAACGAATCATCGTGCAAATGACTGCAGAACAGTACCAGAATCCGAACGCATATCCTATCTCACGCGAAACCAACTTTGCCTCAAGTGTGGAAGAACAAATCACAAGGCAGAGGAGTGTAGGCCTCTGTAGGTCAGCCTTGCTTTAAATGTGGTAAAAAGCACCATTCCTCAATATGCAAACCTGCCACTCTGTGCGAAACTACAGAACACAACGTCCACAAGCTTTAGCTAAAGTAATCCCTTGCGAAACCAACAGGCAATGCCTGGAACACAAAATCGAAATACGAATCAAGCACGAAGAAATTAAGTACCACAAATGAATCAAACACGCCAAATACGGCAAAATGTCGTTGCCTTCGAGAATGAAGAGCGATGTAATGAAGATCCCGGAGACGAGACAGCAGTCAACCTAGTGAGAAGCAGAAACCTCACAAGGAAGGGGTGCTACTCTTAACAGGGATTTCTACCATCCAAGGCCCACACAGTTCAAAGTAAGTACGGATACTTCTGGACACGGGTTCTGAGTTGTATTTTACACATTCTAAATTAGTCGATGGGATGCAACTACCGGTACAGGGCATCTCTTCTCTAAATATCAGAGCCTTTGGCAGAGACCATGGTAAAGAACAAAACCATCCACTAGTAACCATTTGTTTGGTAGACAAACAGGGCCAACAACACAAATTTCAACTGTACGATAGTCAATTCATCACTAGTCACAGCAAAGCACCTATACTATCACAAGAAGACATTCGCTTCATCAAAAGCAATAAAATTAACCTATGCAGACTCCCAGGTAGTGATGAACAGCCCCAAATTCTCTTGGGCTATGACTATCTATGGGACTTACTTGAAGGTAAACAATGCAGACTTTCTCCAGGATTGCATTTGATTGGCAAATATGTACGTTGACAATCTTTTACTAACATCAGAAACAACATAAGATGCCTTTGAGCAGTACAAGACAACCAAAACTATCTTCTGTGGTCTTAACATGAATATGAGAGAATTTATTTCAAACGATTCGACTCTCGTGAACCTCATACCAAACGAAGACAAAGCAAAAACATCCACACCAAAGGTTTTAGGCATTCAGTGGAAGATCAGAGAAGACAGCTTAGTCATTAAGTGTACACAAGAGCTGGCAGAACCCATCAAAACGTACGGTCCTTCAAACAGATGCACATATTTACGACCCTTCAGGATTACTGCTATCGCTCCTAGTCAGATCCAAGTCATTTTTCCAGTTTTTCCATTATGAAAGAAACCCTATTCTTGGGACGAAATTCTTTCTGACGAAGATGAGGAACAATGGAGAAAACTCAGAAACTCTATCGGAGATTTCCAAAAAGAAATCCCTAGAAGAATTCCAGAAAACATGCTGATTATCATCTTGTCACATTCAGTGATGCTAGCCTAACAGCAATGGCAGCATGCACTTACCTGAAAAGCGAAAGTGAACAACACTTACTGATGGCAAAGTCAAAACTTCCATCGATCAAAGGAACTCATATGGTTCCTAAACTAGAAAAGAACGCACTAACAATAGCAGCGAGACTGCTTCTTTTAGCATACAAAGAACTGAAGGATACTTTACACATAACGACTGTATACCCTTTATGCGATTCTGAAATAGTTCTCGGATGGCTGAAAAACGCCAATGAATCAAAAACAACCGGTGTTCTTGTGACCAATCGGGTCAAGGAAATCAAAATGATAGCACGAAAATTCACAGATCAAGGCGTGCACGTCTATTTTGGATACGTTAGTACAACAGTTAATCCAGTAGACTGCACCACACGAGGCTTAACAGCCAGTGAACTGGAAAATCACATATGGTGGGGTGTTCCTGAGTTGTCACGGAGGAACTACCACTCTTGGCTAGAAGAAACTGGACTTTTCGAACTTCCCCAAGTAACAACAGCAGAGATACTACGAATATCGAAACAGAACATCAAAGAATCGCTGTTCGATTATGCTAGGTTCCGTTCAATGCTTGTCCTCAAAAAAAAAACAGCCGCAACCACGCCAAAGTTCGTAAGCAAATGTTCACGAAACCTGCCACAAAAAACAAAAACGCAATTGAGCAACTTCCTTGTTAGTCAAACAGCTGGTAACGGTACTATACCTGCGCAGGACATACGAAAAAGAGAGATTCTTGTACTGAAAGACCATCAAAGACAATTTCAAGACTCGATATATTCATCGCAACGGAAACTGAATGTAAAACAAGACGAATACGGCATTTTGCGCTGTTACGGGCGACTCTGAAAGAGTTACCTAAATGAAGAAGCAAAACGTCCAGCACTTATAGCCCCAATACAAAACTAGCAACATTCATCATTCGCGAAGCTCATGGGACACTTCGTCGATCTACAGCAAATACTATGTGCGAAGTAAGAACGAAATATTGGATCCCCATGTTATGCCAGCGAGTCAAACGAGTGATTAGACAGTGCTTATCATGCCAGAAATACAACAATCTTCCATTTCGCTACCCTCAACTCACAGACTTACCGAAAAGACGGGTAACACGATCAAGATCGTTCCAGGACATTGGGTTAGGTCTTTTCGGCCCACTGAAAATGAAAAATGCCGAAGGTACCGAAAAGAAATGCTATGGATGCATTTTCACATGTACGGCAACAAGGCTGACACACATTTAACTAATCAGGACAGTTCCACGACATCCTTCTTGAATGCTTTGAGACGTTTTATGTCGAGGGGGAGCATTCCAAATACTGCAACACAACTCTGCGATTCCGGCTACGCCGGATCTCAGACTTTTCTGGATGCTCGCTTCGCTCGCACTTCAGGAACCACATTGTGATTTTCGTGGAAAAGGCTCGAATCATTTTCAGATCATTCTATCCAGTAACATGAAAAATGCAACCTTTTCTAATAAAGGTAAGGGGTAAGAAGGCAGATGTTATCCCGTGTGCAAAATTTTAAGGCATAAATGTGAAGGGGCGTTATTCCAATAATTTTTTTTAGGAATTACAGTTAGGAATTACGGCCAGTTCCTCTCATTGGCCAAAAAGGATTTATCAGCTTCAAGCAGGGTGCATGTCGGTAAACTAAAAGCGGAGGACGCTTTGTTTCTTTGCAGGAAAAAGAACACTGCAGATTTTTAAAAAATGACTTTTTCGGAGTCCGATTGTAGCCGGACCTCTGACTTTTCCTGTAGCTTTCTCTGCACGCACTTATGAAATAGCATCATGATTCCCGTGCGAATTTCATTCACTGATTTGAGCAAATGCAAACTTTTTTTACCAGGCTGAGAAGCAGGGAAAGGGAAGTTGTACTGTTTGGAATTTTAAATGTAGAACTTCCAAAACTAAAAACTATACTCTTTAGAAAGCACACAGCTGACAGTGAGATGTTACTTCCTTCATCTCTTCCAGACAACTCCACCATTTTCTAGTGTGTGTTCACTGTGTGTTTACTTCATACTAACTCTACACTGATAGACCAACACTGATACTTGATAGCGGACATAGGTTCGTCTGGTAAACAGCTAAGCGGCCTATTCCTCAGATAGAAGAAAAAGGTACTATTTTGGGGGACGCCTTTTTTGGAAGTGATAAGAAAAATAAAAACGTTGTGCACATCTGGCCATCATTCTGAACTCATTCATGTAAATTTCAAAGCTTAACAGGGGCTGAGAACAAGTCCGTTACCAACATCTTGAGCCGATTATTATAATAGATAGATGTGATAACGCACCAAGGTTTACACTTACAGAACGAATTTTTGCAGACATTTTCGAAAAAGATGATGAATTCCAGTCCTTCATAACGAATTCGGAGGTCATTTGACACAAAACCACTCCCTACACCCTCTGGCAGGGAGGCGTTTATTAGCGACTGATCAAAGATATCAAGACAGCACCATTAAAAGCACTCGAACGAAAGGTCCTAGACGAAGACTCTCTAAACATCGCTCTTGTAGAAATGGAAGGGTGTCTAAAGAGTCGTCTACTTACCTTTCAAGAAGCGGATCTTGACGATCTCGCACCTATACGACCTATTGATTTCCTACTGAAACAGTTATGCATTACATACAAAACAAGCGAAGATGTAGCAAGAAACAGTGACCCAGACTTCCATACTCCCGCGGAAGCCGTGCAGTTACGTACGCGAACGGAAACTGAGGAAGCCTTGAAAACATCAAGCCAAATCGTAGACAAATTCTGGAAGGTATAGAACGATGCATACCTCACGTCCTTGAGAGAGTATCATAAGCATGAACTAGACCAAGGAAGAAGCACAACTCTGCAGCCAGAAGTCGGTCAAATGGTACTTACTTCTTGAAGACCCCTTCTTGCCAAGAAACAAGTGGGAACTCGCAAATTATAAAGCTAGAAAATTCGACGGATGGAGAAGTCCGAGAAGTCCAAATCAAGCAATCAAATGGCAACATCACTGGAACACCAGCAACATTTTAGTTCCTCTGGAGATCGGGGAAGAAGTTGACTCTGCTCCAGAAACGGAAAAACCTCCAACTCAACAGCCGCAGTGCCCCGAAAGGCACGAACATGCGAACACGCATGAAAACACAAACAGTGTGAACAGAAACACAACTTTCAACTTTCGTCCAAGACGCACACGAACATACCCATATAGTGACGAGTATGAATTATACACATTCAACATGGTTGGGCAAAACGTTACTGAAAATGCGCCCAATTTCAGGAAAAAATTCAGAAGAAATCGTCGCAGCACCGCCACCGGAAAGCCTCAAAGCCTTGCACGAACAGCACACTGAACTTCTGAGTATGGCACACAGGGCAAAGGAAAGGATGGCCGCAAATTTGGACGAGGACACATCTTGGGAAATAGGTATACGACGCACTGATCATTGGCGGACTTGCCACAGAAGGCAGCAAATGGAATTTCGAAACAAAAAACGTCGAGGAAGGAGATTTAATGCAAGAGCAACTAACTCCGCCATTCTCGCACAAGAAATCGCGCTTCTCGATGAGTTCATTACGAAGCTCACTAAGTTTCGCGTTGAATACTTCGTCGAATTCCCACCGGAGAATAACATTGCTGATCGCCTTCAGCAGATCGAGAAACTGATTGAAGCTTCCGATGGGCCGGACACGCACAAGATCGCGGAAAAGACCTACTCACTATGCAATGCTCTGTACCACAAGTTAGAGGACATCGAAAGGAAGATTGACGAGGACGTCGAACTGATCATCGAGTCGCAGCTGAACAGGCTTATCCAGCTCAAGTGTTGCCGCCAACGAAAACGCACTGTATCAGCCACACCGGAACAACAGGAAGCCACCGAGGAGCCCGCCGAAAAGGAGAATGGACCGACGCCGCTCAAAATATCCTAAATGTGATGTTATTGATTTTTTGTTTATTTAGAGCCATCGCTTAGTTCTTTGAGCGTTTTAAAGCCTAGAGAACAGCCAGTTTTCCCTTGACACAAAGGATTTTTTTTGGATGTCAATTTCACGAAGTTCAGCAATTGTTTTGGAAAAATGTCCAAATGTCCCCTAGAACCAGTGAACTGGAACCGCAAAATGCCTCAGAAAATCCCCTATACTGTTGCGAAATAGCTCTGTCCCCTTCATGCCGCATTTTCCCGTTTTTCATAAAGATCCAAAATTTTTCGGATTTCTGCGATTTTCGAAGAATTTCCCGTTTTTACAAGCAACTATACAAGAAGCACCGGTGTGGGAGTTAAGTGGGTTTATAAAGTCCGGGGAGTGCACGTATATTGGAGCTCTGGGCAGAGGAGATAGCGAAAAATTGCAGGTTTAAAGAAGATGGGCACATAAAAAAGAATCACTTTACCTATAGTAATCAACGCACAAATTGATGGTATTCCCCGGCTGATATGATCATATCCAGGTGAAAGATGATGTAGTGTAGTACATGGAAAGTACCCCTTATCTGGATCATCTAGCTCCATTTTAGAGTTATACAAAAATTTCATCTTCTGACTTTTTTGACTGCTGATTTGGAGGTTTCGTGAAAATTTTTTTCCTTATTGTCACCGTAAATGAGTGGCACACTAGCTAGGAAGGAGGGTATTGGTGGTCGCTTTCTAGCAGATGCAAACATGTGGAGATCAGGATTTGAGTTCCACGATGTCACGCAGATGAAGCACTACTTAGAAGCTGCACCTCCCTAAATATGTATGAAAGCCTGCCTTTTCTAGAATTTCGCTGGCCGAAATAGATATGTATGAATAGCCGGTGGTGCGACGTATAAACATTCTAGATCTTGTCTCCTCCAGAATTTCCTCCGAAGAAATAGCCTTTATCGCGGTGCCGAATGTCACGATTGTTGCGCTGTAGTGCACCGAATGTGCCCTACAGCGCACTTCTACTACCCTCGCCATCGTTAAAAGTAGTGGTGCACCAGAGCGCACAATCGTGCGAGAGAGTGCCTGCCATCTAGGGACACTATAGCGCAATTTGATTTCCCAGGAATTTCGACGTCCACGCTGCCCGCCGGACTGTGTTGGCGTTGACCTGCCATCAACACCTGTGATCTCCAGTCGGTCGAAACTGCGCGCGAAACGAGGCGCACGAAAGGGATCGGACGATGACGGACGCAACAGTGATAGTTATTTTATAAGGTTGTAACATATATTTTGCACCACGTTTTTTCAAATAATTGTAAAATTTTTCGATGTAATCGAGACAGTGAGTGTGTAAAGCATTTTAACGAGAGTGTTGCCTACTTTTAATTTTCATGCATCGGCCCCAAATTCGACATGTCACAGTAGAGTTCGCGCCGATTTTATATGAACATGTCAGAGCGACTTTTATTTTCGAGCACAGTTCTGAAAGGAGAGCCTACGGTTCAACCGATAATATGTATGATACGACGTTCAAGAGTGTTCCCAATCATTTCGCAGCATTATTGTATTCGGCAGATTCCAATAAAAACGACACAAATTTTTGAGACGCAGGTCCTTGTCACGAGCAATTATGGCGCAGAAAACGCTCCCACACAAGCTTTCAGGGATTCACAAATGCATAAAGGGAGTAATTCAGGCGCAATACAGTGTTTTTAAAAACACACTGGTACATGTTCGAAGGGAACAGAAAATCCATGTGAGCGCTGTTTCCAAACAAGCTGAAAATCACTTCGATTTCCGCGCAAATTTTTCGATCACGCGTCGAGTAGCATAGTCAGTCTAGGGTATCCGTATGCAATATGGGCGTGCATGACATGAGCTAACAACGCCCATATATTTTGCTGGGTAGAGCCTTTAGAGAGTGCAGCAAAACCACAAAAACTCTAAATTCAACCGTAAATGGTTTGCATAAATGTACGGCGGAGCACTGTGCACGAATCTAGGGAACTACATTACTGAACAGTAGTACGGCCAAGGTAGACGTTATATTTAAAATATGGATGGAATTGTTTGGTTCATTGGGCAAAGAATGAACTTGCTCTAACGAATGAGGCAAAAATTATGTTACAACCTAATAGTTTCTGTGTTTTTATGTTCTATTCTCATTGTCCAGCCTTATTTGCTCGTTATTTTTTGTGTTCGTCGTTATGATGAGCTTATATTTCCTTAGTAGTAAAGTTTAATTAGCCAAGTTTGAGGTTTCGCCCTCGTGCCGTCAACCACGTCGATCGATCTTGCTACCTAAGTCGATTGGTCTTGCTATACCTGACTGCCCGATTTATATTAGGTTGAATCGAAAGTCTTGTCGTAATTTGCGATTTTATTTTCAAACTAAATAACTTTAGGATCAGTGAAGCTCCTGGCACTAGATATTCACTGCTGGTGACCAACGCTTTAAGCTTTCTACCCGCTATCTCGTTCATGAGATTTCTTCATAAGCAAGCATTTTACGATCGGAAAAGACACAATAGTCAAATTTTCGTGCCTTCACTTTGCGTAATTTTTTCTCTATCCACACAATTCTTCAACAAGGAACAAAATAAATACTTGACTGGGCAACGTCTTGCGAATACGGCGGATCACAAGATAGTTCCCAATGCGACTTCTTTCAAAAATTTCGGACAGCATTTCTTTGGTGGGGTTGCGCGCACACCTGCAGATAATCTGTTTTTACCCTCCAACACCGGCGATGAACGTAGCTTAGGGTGGAAATATTGCCATCACGTTCCGCAAACCTTTACTACCACATCTCCAGCTGCTCTCACTGCTCTGCAGTAGAATCGGAGAGAAAAACGAGAGAAAAACGCTCCCTTGTGTCGCTTAACTCAAAATCTTCGTGCAGCTCTTATAACGAAACTGATCCGGAGCTACTTATACGCATTGTTCTCCTACACATTGCTAGAGTCATGCCCGATAATGACCTGGTTGGCGAGCGTCATAGCACTTTAATTTTTGAACAAGTTCCTAGATTAGACCTCTGTGCTAACGTTGTTGGCGCCGAACAGTCACATGAAGCATAAATCCTTCCAGTTTTCTTGATGGCTGCCAGGAAACCCAAACTTTGTGGGCTTTCCAAAGCTACTGGATGCCTCTATCGGAGAACCACAGCTTGCCTTTTGTTCTTTTAATCTCGCTGTGCAGTGACTTCAAATCCGAAAATAAAGCTTGCTCAGAACATGAGGTCACAATTTTTCGTCAGGAGAAGAATGATCCAAACTCTAAATATAGCCATGTCTGCAGGCACTCGACTTTATGTATGCTGTATATATTACCGAGATTCGACCAAAATTTCGACAGGTACTGAAAAAAATTAAATTTTGGGCATTTTGACATTTCTTTTTAAAATCAAATATTTTGGATCTATGCAAGCTTTCGTGGAGTGAAACCAACTCTCTTGTAGGTAAAGTCCAAGCTTTCGACCACCCCTGAGAATGGTCCGTATCTGCTTTAAGTCCTTCTGTTTCATGCTCGCGAACTGATTACGACAAGACTTTGGACTCAACCTAATATGTTGGAACGATTTCCTTTGTATTAGGACGCTGAACCGCCGCGATAGGTACAAAACCATTTCATTCTAATGCATCCTATAAGTGAACCATATACGCGATAAGCGAGAAACTTAATAGTCTTGATGGAATCATACCATGGTTTTTTATATCTATATAATCTTTAGAAAACGAAGTGTTTAAAGATTTTTTGGAAAGCTAGCTAAAAAAACCTGAACCAACAAGCTGTGAAGTGATATGGTTTCCGGACTTGAGCAGAAGCACCGACTGGTCCACTGCCAAAAGTCCTACGTATGAATAGGGATCGGCGGTTACTTTGAACGAGACCGAATCTCCGGGTTCGACAGAATTCTTGTCAATAGACAATGTCACCTGAAGTCGCAGCTCTTTCAAGTTATACACAAAATTTTACCTGGTATTCCCTCCTCTAAAGCTTAGAAATCTAGCATCGCTAAAATCTCCAGCATAAAAGTTCAATGCTTTTGATAACCTACATTATTTCTGAAGAGTCCATCGACCTTGAAATCAGTGGCGTCGACGAGAATTTCTTGATTACTAGGACGAATAGCATAAACAATAAGCCGAGAGTTCGGGGCCATCTGAAAATAATGTTAAGAATTCCTAGGATAGGGTATCAAGTATATCCTCTAAATTTAAGTCCACCAGTACATCGTTCGTTGCAGTGAAAGAAATCGTGGTATGGTCGGAGTTTACCGAAATCTCCTTGGAAAGCACAATGGATCCGCGGGACATCACCTAAAGCAGCTTTTCTGTCCATCTTCCAGAGAAAGCAACATAAAATTGTGAGGAAAGAAGATCTCATCCTTTAGATGGGTAGCTTGAACTACCTGGCTCACCTGATAAGTCATCATTCCTACATTTTCCGTAGCTTTAACTAAAAAAGACAAGGTCTTTCCAACATCAACAGCTCCCTCATTGTCGGCGACCAGCTGCAGGAATGAGTTTGACGGTGATTCTCCAGCTTCTACTTTTAAAGAATCTCGAATGTGATTGTCACTTAGGCCGTAGAGAGCCTTGAAAGAGAGCATACAAGGAAGCAGTACTGTCTTAGCGAGGAACAATTTCATACCTCAATTTCTGCACTGGTGCAGTTAAGGGGAGGTAGGAGAGCGATGACCGCCGTACCTTGGTCGTCCAAATCCACGAATTTCTCCTCCGTGGGAATATTGAAGGGGCACTCGTAGAATGCGGTAACCTAGAAAACAGATGCATAAGAATTTAACGAGTAAGAATTTCACTGTCATTCAACGAGGAATTTCGGTATAACGCTTCCACTTATGTAGTAGGGCGAGTAGCAGCTCAGAACAAGCTTCCCTTTTCCTTAACTGTGTGGGGAGGTCCATTGATGTCGCAGTCAGCAAGCTTACAATTTAGCCTTACCTGTACTTTTTGTGGAACGGAGGCCTTCACCGGCGTGTCATCCATCTGCTTCAAAGCTACGAACACGTTGTAGGGGAGGCCAGGCTTGAAGGTGTCGCCTTGCTTCTTGATGTCAAGCTTCATGTTGACCCAGTAGGTGGATATCTGAAATGAAGGATGGGAGTAACTATCTGTTTGGTTAGCATTTAAAGTAAGAGCTGATCCTCATTTCATGACCTATCCTACAAGTCCAGAAATACTGTCTTATTCCATATTTTGTACTTATTTCGCTAGTTAGCGAATATAGCAGAGTTGACAACTCAATACGAAGTTGTGCTGGGTGCACTTACACAAATCGGGGAAAAAGGCGTCTCTGAATTAGCTGTGGCGCGAATTGACGATGAGTTGTTACTGTCGAGAGCTATTCTTGAGTGGAATTTTGGGTCACAGCTAATGATTTCTGTCACTGCACACCTTACTATATTGCACCGACTTGTCACCTTCACTACATCCGATACGAAAACATTTCGACATGAACATCAATAAAACAAGAACGAGCAGCCAGCATTTGCATCGAGCACAAGTAACGTAGAGGTAAATTTGCGGGCTTTTTGTGAGAAGAAGAAGGATTACCTTGAAGAATAAATAAGAAAAAGACCTATAGGTGGGACTTCTAAAGGAATTTTCAGGGTACCGCAGCATTTCGACGCAATGGCAAGTAGAGGATGTAGCTGGAATTAGTCCCTTAGTCTTACTCATTTCTAGAAGCGTTTTCTATAATAGCTTCTGCAGGCAGGAATTATACCATAATGATGCAAAATTCAAATAGTTCACTTTGTTCATGATCATAAGTATACAATGTGCTACTAACACGGCGCAAGCAGCAAAAATAGTCCGCGTTTATTTTATTGCATTTCCTGTGCTTCGACTTCTCTTTCATATAAGGTTTTGTCTCCGAGATCTCTGCTGAAGTGTGTACTTGAAACTCTTGTTCTTGACTGGACTGGCATTGCGGAAGTCAGCAAAGCTTCAGGTGTAAAATTCCAGCTTCATTTTTCTCTTTAATAAAGCGCCCAGGCAAAATTTCCGAAATTTCCTTTCCTTAAAATACATATCTTACCTGATAGAGGTCAGTTTAGATCAACCATCCCGTTTTCCAAAAAAAAAAATCCCTGAAAGTCGTTCAAAAGCGTGGGAAACTTTCAGCGTAGACGAGCTATAATATCAGTAGACCAAAGGGAAAAAGAGTGCTTTACTTACCCTAAAAGTATACTAGGACCACTGCTATTTTCAGTCAGCGCAGGGATATCCTTAGGCCTGGAAATCTTTCAGGTTTTTCCCCGTGAAGTAAGGCTTTGTACGCTAGCGTTTATACGGCTATGAGAGTTAGGGCATGTCGATTATCCACGACAGACGTAATGAGTGGTGGCGAGAGGATTAGACATAAATTTTGATTTGTGGCACCGTTGAATCTGTGGTCTGGACACTGTCAGGTTTTTCGCACTGGGATGGTTGGACGGCATCGCAGTGCCCAAATGCCGCGACGCCTTACCATTGTTGAGCGATGCAAAAGCGCCATTGGCCTTGAACAGGTGCATATGGATTGATCGTCGTAGAGTCGGAATTTTCCGGTCGAGACCATTCATTGTATATGACGGAAATTACTCTACCAAAACACCCTTACCACATCAATAAGGTTATGTCTCTTTGAAATTAGTGGGACACCGTTATAATCAAAAAGATATCATTCGCAGGAAGCATTGTTGAGAGTATCATGGTAGGCGAATTTTCCACTGCTCTTTCTGCTAGATGCAAGGTGGAAGAACTCTATGAAGCTCTACGGACCTTTTCACATCTTGTCTTTTTCGAGTGTCTATAGTATTCCGCAGCAACGAAAAACGGCTATTTTCTTAATGAAAGGACTCACGCCAACACCCTTCTTGCTTCATTTTTAGTCATGATGGTTCTACTCGCCTACTATGATCAGAACATGAGTGCAAGGAGTTAAACAAAACTTGTGCTCCTACGCTATCTATGCGTGGTAAGC